>APFE031017744.1:101867-173010 GCA_000404065.3 Pinus taeda
AGAGAATGAACCGTCAGATCACTACATATCGTGACCGTCGGATTGTAAGTTACAAAAGTACATAGTAAAGAAACACACTTTACCTAACTCTACACTAGACCAAGTTATACTTAACTATTTCCTATGTGTCGGAATATCCTAACAAAATAACTTCGTCCCAGCGGAAGATCTACTTTGCAAGGAAAAAAACTACGTCTCCCTCTACCTCTGGTAAGCTCTGATCTGGAAAATCTAATTTCTTTGTCGACTGCCTTAGAGAAATAAATTTTCCTCAAAAACTGAACCTCCTGGCCCGAGGGATTGCGTTGCCTCTGAGGGTTTCAAACTACTTCCTTTGCAGAGATTCAAAATTCCTCCTCCCTTCTGCTACTGAGCTCTTCGACTTACGATCTGTGCTCTGATACCATGTGAAAATTCAGAAACCTTGAATCTTATTGCAGCAACTGATTAAGTTTCTTCTATTTGTTAAATATCTTGAACAAATTATCTACTGCATCCTACAGTAAATATCGAAACTAATACATTCCAGCCTTCACAAATACAATACTGCGGAAGAAAAATAATGTTTGAAGAATAGATGCACACACACACAAATAACACTGTTATTTTTGGACCAATGTCCCTGAAAAAACCTAACTTGGGAAAACCGATTTAGCAGCTGAGGGTTTTATTATTATGCAGTGGTAAATCTGAGTACAAATCTATGGAAGCTCAAATCTAGCTTTCCATACAGAGAAATAATTGACAGGAGATCTAGTGAGAAAAATCTCATTCGCATCGGTGACCCGACACTGACCTTGGCTCAAGATGAGCTACCTCCTTGGCTCAAGATGAGCTACCTCTTGTTGCCTCTGCGTCCCACAACTCGAACCAATGCCTCTCTTGCTAACTGATCAACTGCTATATGGAAAATCAATCCTCCTAGTCTCCGGGCTCCCACTTCGGCTTTTTGACACTGTATTTCGACTTCTCCTCAGCAAAATACAGATCTCCCTCTGAACCTTTGTGCTGCCTCTTTGCTCTGCGTTGCCTCATTGTGGCACTCACTGCCTCTCTTCTATGCACTCACCGGACTGGAGAAAGTTCCTTCCGGTCTTACTATCCCTGCCTCTCTCTCACTGCTTCGACTTCACTGAATCACCTCTTGCAATTGACTGCTGCTACTCTGGAGTTCGATTTCCCAACAAAATCTTGCTGCTACTCTGGAGTTCGATTTCCCAACAAAATTGAATTCCTTGTCTCTCTTGTGTGTTCTCCAACCCCCATCGAATTTCTTCTTATAATCTCTCGTTGAGACATTAACGACCAAGATTAGAACATAATCGATGGCTACGATTAACTAGAACTCGATCCATGTTTTCTTCTAGAAGATTCTCACCATGACCTAATTAATAACCTTTAATTAATCAGTTTTCCTAAGTTTAGACTTAGGTACCATTAAAAAAAGATTAATTATTTTAATTAAGTTGTCTTTAGGTGGAATTTCCAGAAACGATTTTTGGGTTTTGGAGAATACATGTATTCTAGCCTGTCCACAAAATTTCGTGGTTAGAACACATCAGATGCTACAAAAATCAACAATTATTTATCTTTTGCAATTTATTTGCAACAAATACTTAATAAAGCACTATTGCAACTTCACAGAAAATAAATAAACCACAGGAACTAAGAAAACTATTGCACACAAAAAAATAATGAACACCAATATTTTTGGACAAATGTCCTTGGAAAAACCCGTGTGGGGAAAACTAGTGCCACAGATGAGTATTTTATTAATTCTTCAACAAAATATGTGATGGAGAAATTACAACCGTTTGCTGTTAATAAGTAAACCTCCATAAAGTTATTTCTGTCACTTTTGCAAGTTGATTTAGGCCCCTTTGATCCAATTCGGCCTCCCACTAGCTCCTGAATCGGTCACATGTGCGGCCTTGGCACTCGGCCAATCTCTAGCATGGCCTCCCTTGACTACAATTGGCAAACTTAGCTTCCTTGTGCAAATTGATCACTCTGACAATCATTCTCCTTGCTTCGGTAACTCGACCTCTTAGAAGCAACTCACACCACTGGGAAACTTGGCCTCTCTGCAGAAAAATCGATGTCCTATAAAGTCTTGAAAACACTATCAGGAATCTCTTCCAACAATCCTATCTCCAACCACTATTGATTTTGATCTGTTGGTGTCCTCACGCTATCACTGCGTCCTTGCTATCATTACAAATTTGTATCTTGATATCTCTGATCTATCCTCCAAGTTGTTAATTTTCCAGTGTTCTATGCTTAGCACAATCACTTATTCCAATTCTTCTATAATTAGCAATCAATTATCTAATAAATTTAGTCTTCCAGTAACAATAAATAATTGTAGATAGAACAATAAAGCCAATGCACAATAGAAGAGAACCAAAAGCAATAACGTGAGACACAAGATTTGGTCAAAGACCATGGAAAAGCCCCACAAGGGGGAAAACTCTTTGAAAATTCTTCTTCTATTAGATTGTCATCAAATGTTCTGCAGAGCGATACAATGTTCCAATTCAACAATAAAGAGTCAAAGTCAAATCTTTGATTTATCCAACAATCCACTAACCAATATCCAAGAGATGGGCCCAAAAGTCAAATCTCATCAGCGAGTTAAATTTGCAATTTTGGTCAAAGTCAATAGCCGCTGTAGCAGCCCTAGCAAGTCAACGGTCAACAATCGAAACTCCTTCAATTCAGCTCTATCAACAATAAAAAAGCTGCGGCCTTGAATGTTGGTCAAAGATCAGTGAAAACAGTGCCAAAATAATCCCTCCAAATTTGGTCAAAGTCAAACTTTGACTTGCGGAAACCCTAACGACAGGTCTATGGTCAACATTGGTCAAACAACCTAGAAAAGTTTTGTGAACTTGCCTTCGACTTCGGCCTTCCAAAATATATCCAAATCCAGTCAAACCAAGTCAAAATGAGCAAAGTTAACACTGGTCAAAGTCCCAAAAACAGAAGATGAACTCAGTGAATCAAAAAAGACGCTCCTCTTCGCACATGTGAAAAGAACTTGCAATTTCATTAGTCGAACCTCCAAGAGAAGAAGAGATGTGTTAATGTGATGATGTGACAAATGGTGTATTTATATGTTTCTTAGGAGGTCGAATTGGCTTGTCAAGGCTGACTTGTACTTTTGTGTTTTGTGGGTTTCACTTTAAAAATTAATTTTGTTCTTGACCAAATTAAATTCTTCCAAGGGCTAGGAGGGGTCTTTCTTGATGAGGAATGCTGTCCAAAGGAGTGAATTTATCCTTGAGTTGCCAAATCAACACTCCCTCTCAACTAGGGCGAAATTTTTGACTACTTCATGAATCACATCTTAGAAATCTCGTCATCGTGATCACTAAACCATGTCATATCTCATCTCTGCTTATTTGCTGAACATTCTCGAATCTAAATAAGAAGAATCATTATCATAGGGGAGCTTAAGCTACCACCCTATATCTGAGGACAATAGGAAAAATAACCCAACTCGTCATGAGAGACAAGGATCACAAATCCTATTGCTTGCTGATCTTCCCACCTTGACCCTTAAGAATCGAGTGGTAGAACAACTGCATCCTTTAACTTGGGGAGGATACCTAACTTACCAGAGGTAGGGATCACAAACATTCAAGTCTCTCCTCATCCATTAGCCAGATGGATGGCAATCCCAATAAGCCCAACTTGTGGGTAGGATGCATACTGGGGTATTGTCAAGTCTCAAACAGATGGTAGTGGAGGATAGCCCAGCTTGTCATAAATGACAAGGATCACATACACCCTACAGTGACAATAGGTAGAATAGCCCTACTTGCCATAAGTGGCAAGGATCACAGATCCTATTCTCCAGAGATTCCTCAACCCCATGATCTCTCATGTCTCAATTCCTCACCCTGGGAACTCAGGCAAGGGGGAAGAGCATAGCTCAGTGCCCTTGATCAACCAGGACCCTTACCCAGGAGGGTCACATCCATTAGTCCAAGATGCTCTTTGAAGACAAAGAACTTCCCTTTCCGCAAAGCCTTGATAAGAATGTTTGTAATCTGCTCGTTAGTCGAAATGTGATGGAGTCTCACTACTCCTCTTTGCACCATATCTCGAATGCAGTGATATCTGATCTCAATATGCTTGGACTTGTCGTGGAACACAAGATTCTTTGCCAATCGGATCCCACTCTTGTTGTCGCAATATATCACTGTTGTATCCAAAACCTGCTCAAACAAATCTCCAAAGAGCTTCCTCAACCATATTGCTTCTCAGCTAGCCATGCTAGCAACAATATACTCTACCTCGACTGTGCTTAAAGCAATGGACTCCTCCTTCTTGCTCATCCAAGATATCATGGCAAAACCCAAACTAAAGCAACACCTTGATGTGCTCTTTTTGTTAATAACATTTTTGGCCCAGTCAACATCAATGTATCCATGAAGTCTCACATCTTCGACAATATATCTTAGACCAAGATTAATCGTCCCATGTAAATATCTCAGCACATGTTTGGCAGCAACCCAATTTGCATGAAGAGGCTCAGTCATGAATTGAATCAAAGTGTTAATTGCAAAACATACGTCTGAATGGGTGTTCACAAGGAACATCAATGCCCCAATCAACTGTCAATACTCAAAGGGATTCACCAGGTCAGGTCCTGCAACATATCCACATAACTTCTTGAAGTTCATCTTCCTAGGTACTTCTTGAAGTTCATCTCCATAGGTGTGGCCATGGACATACATTCTACCATTCCAAATCTTTCCAACAGTTTCACGACATATTTTCCTTGAGAAAGGAAAATCTCATTGGGCCTTTGCCACACCTCTAAGTCCAAAAAATAGTGCATCAGTCCAAGGTCCTTCATCTCAAACTCAGAGGTCAGCTTTCCCTTGTTGAAGAATGTAACTAGTGTTGGTCTTCATAATTGTACTTGAGTCATGATGTAATATATTTGTGAAAATATATCTTTTATTATTATTTAAATTGACCTATTAAAGCATGGGTTTCATGCTTGGGTCAATGGTTCATAGGTCATAGCACCAATTGTGTGCTCTATGATTTTTCTTATTAAGTCAAATTCATTATTTTGTGTCAAAGATTCTCCTCCACCAAGTCAGCTCCTTCCCATACAATGACAGCCACCTATCCTTCAAGTCGGCTTCCAAACTGTTAGAAAATTAGAAAGGCATAAATATTTTCTTATTCTTGATAATTACTTGTGATGTTTCTTGTTATTATGATTCTTTATAACTTCTTTATTTTAGTTCATCAATCAATTACCAAAGCAACAACACATAAAACAATAGACACAAGATGTAGGCACAATGCTAGGGAAAAACCCCCCTCAAGGGGAAAACCCAGTCAAGAAATTCTTCCTTTCAATAGTATTCTTTGAGACTCTTCACCCTAGACCAAGACAAGACCTTCCCTCCACACCAAATCAACTTTCCAAATCTTCGACTCCTTCCAGCAACTTCAACTAGGCAGCAACTTTTGGCAACAAACGGGTTTCGACAATAGACAATCTTGGAAGACTTAGATCTCCCAACTAAGAGCACGAAACAGAGAAAGAGAACCACCAAAGTTTTGATTTTCCTTTTCTCTTTAGACCTCCTCAAACTCTCATTCACTTTGGCTTCCCGACAACAGACTTCACACCTTTTCATAGCTACAAGAGAACTTTGCACTTCTTTCCAGCTACAAGAGAATTTCGCACTTCTTCCCAGCTACAAGAGAATTTCACATTTCTTCCCAGCTACAAGAGAAATCAAACTTGTGTGTGAGAATGATGCTCCAAATGAATTCAATGAACTTTCTTTTATAGGCTTCATGCAAGGTGGAATAGGGTCCTTAGGTCGACTTGATCTCCTTCTAGGCTGACATGGTGTGGAGGTTACATGATTCATATTTGACTCAATAATTAACCTTTTTACATGATTCAAAAGCCCAAGAAGGGTCTCTTTAAAAGTACAATGACTCTGTTGACTCAGAATAAATCCTAGAAGTCCTCAATGAGGACTTTGACCTAAAACATGGTGACCCAAGCATGAAACCCATGCTTTAATAAGTTACAATAATAATAATAAAAATTCTTTTCTTTATTCTTTTGACAAGTACATTACATGATGACTCAAGTACATTAATGAAGACCGAACATAGTTACATTTTCCAACACTCCTTAATTAGGGAGGTATTCATAATGTACAAATAAAATGGAAGTTCTAAAACTATATGAACCATGAAGAACTTTAGGCACCACAATGCCTTGGACTAGATTCCTGATCAAGGCAATCTATCCATGTGGGACTAAGATGGACTCAAGCTTTCAGCCTCTCTAGGTACCATTAGGTTTACTTGCTTACCACCAACCCAAAAATCCAGTAACCAAAACAAAGCTCAATAACCAACACCACCTTTCCAACTTAGGGACCCAGACATCAACACAAAATGCCGACCATATGTCTTCCCATCCAATGCTTCATTCACAAAGCCTCAACACCCCTTGATCCGACAGATCAAGAACTAAAAATATCTCCCGATCAAACTGACCGGTAACCAACATGTTATCAAAATCCTTTGAGAGATTTACCTGTACAAACATAACCCCAATCAACAATATACTTTCACATCCACATGATCAAAACAAACCTCCGTGGTTGTACTCGATGTTGCTCCTCAACTCAATAGGACTGTCAACCGAATCTTTGACAGAAGATTCCTCAATACTTTCCTTTCCTACTTCTCATGCAACAACATATCCTCTGAAATTCATTAATCAAAACCAAGCTATCTCCTCCCTCTTATCTAGGAAGCATATCTTCATCCAGACTCCCTCTTGATCTTAGGGAGATCTCTTCTATGCATGCTTCCTCCGGGAGATCAACTTCTTCTTTTTGCCATTGAAGAATCTTTCATGGCTTCCAACCATTTCATCAGAGTTATCCTCATCATGCTTATCACATCAACGAACATCTTCACCATATTGAAGATTGTGTACCTGCACAACTTAGATAACAAGTACAACCAAATCTATAGAAGCATGAAGTTAGCCATATCAAAATCACAGAAACATTTCAACTTTATACATATCAGATACCCAGACTTGATTACAAACAAGAGACATGTACTCTTCAACTTCTTGCTAGGAACGTAGTCACAAACCATAGACTACTTCATAACAATTTTCATTCCATCTAGGGTTTCAATATTACTTCCAAAGGTATGACATACCTTCCTACAACATATATCATACCCTAGAAACAATTCAGACAAATATAGATCTACAAACATCGAACAACCTTTTCAAAATTCATATGTTAGACTTCTCATTAGGGTTTCATACAAATCCTAGATTTCGTACAAAGGAATCGATCAAAACCAATCACAGCTTAGTCACTAACATGATCAGTTTCCACTAGGGTTATTTACAAACCCTAGATTTTTGATGAACCATCAATCCCAACCAAAACTTAGATTTCAACAATCTTACACAAATCTCAAATTATCATATTGTCATCATACATCAAAGATTTTTACTATGACTAAAGTTCAACTCCAAAACCTTAGAATTCCATTTTTCACAATTTCAACAATCATTATATAAATAGATCTTAGATTGTTATATCACACATACTAGACAGTTCTAGGGTTTAGCTGCAAAACCCTAAATTTCCAAATATAATCTTCCTAGAAGGACTTTCATTAATTCCTAAGACTTATGACCATCAATAACTAGGTCAACACACATATCTAGGAATTTATAACCATACATAAGCATATCATATGTCCGATAACAATAATACATATGACCTAAACCAAGCTAGGGTTTCAACCAAAAGGAGATATCTATATATGCCTAGATTTCATCATCATGCAAAGACATTTCATATCATGTGTTAGTCAAATCCAACTTCACAATGATCAATAAGAGTTAGACACACAACAATCTTGATTACAGTAGGGTTTAGTCAGACAAACACACCATACCAAGGAAAACATTTCTAAGACAACATAAGAGTCTTTCTCACACATTCCACCAAACTCTAATGAGCTAGGGTTTCAATGTAGAAACATAGCAAAACCAACATGACCAAAACTTCAAAGGTTCAAGATTTTAGACCTTATCATTCAACCTTAACAAGTTAGGTTTTCTTGATCATACCAAAATCCCAAACATGACATCCTCAATAAAACTTCAAATAACATTTCACAATATCCCTAAGCAACTTAGGGTTACAGACATTTACATTAGTATACTCTTAGGTTAAGGTTTTCCAGAACTTGTCTAGGGTTCTACACAATCAATTAAGAATATGAGTGGGGTGGGTAGATTTATCAAGTGATGAATCACCAAAAACAAGAATCACTATGATTCAATGTAGCTAGACATAACAATGTTAGTAATAGATTATCAAAAGAATAATCCTTTTCAATATAAAGAAATCAATGTATTTAAAGCATAACTTTGTTCCTTGACCAACCTTGTCTTGAGAGATCCTCCATACTCCTTGCAGATGTTTTTCCTAATCAAGACAATAGAGGGGGAATGGTGATTAGTATTTAATATAATCAAAACCAAATGAATACATGAACCCAAAAACTGAAAGGAAATGGGATACTTATCTTTGGGAGTTGTTGGGGGCTCCCTCCAAAGCTTAAGGGATACCTACAAACTTATAAAAACAATAAAAATGTCTTTTCCAAAAATATGTTAAAACCTATAAATTCTAAAACATATAAAACAAAATATATAAAGCTACAAACAAAGGACTTAGTAATGTAAGTCCCTAATGTCAGATTCTTTGGGCTTGACTTTCTTTGAGTCTCCTTCTTCAACAAAGTTGGCTTGATCCCTTCCTCTCTTCTTATTCTTTGGATTGTTGGGACAGTCACTCTTGTAGTGACCCTTCTTATGACATTGATAACACTCTATCTTGGACATGTCAACTTTCTTCCTTGGTCCCTTCAATCTCTTTCCTTTATGTTGAGCAACATAAGCATTTGATACTCCTTCATGATTTGTAACGATTGAGATCCTTAGTTCTTCTTGACTGCACGCTATCCATAATTCTTCAAAGGTGGGAGCTACCTTCCAACTGTTGAGACCTGTAGCAAACGCACCCCAAGAGGGTGGCAATCCTAATAGAGCAGTGATCATGAGCTTTTGTCTGGAACAATTTCATCAATGGCCAAGAGATCATCCTGAGCCTAGCTATCTTCACAAAAAAGGTTACTACAATGTCTTCTTTAGTCATCTTCGTGTTCCTTAGCTTATTCTTCAAACTTTCTACTTGACCAATATTCTTAATAGTAAATAACTTCAACAAGGCTTCATACATCTCCTGAGCATGATTGATGATAGCTATGAATGGGACAAGATTGTCCTTTATTCCTTCTACCATTATAGTCATGGCCAACAATTCTAATTCCCCGTGTTTCACTTTTTTTGATATTACTATATTCCTCTCTAGGCTTCTTTACTTCCTCTTACCAAGTCCTGTACCTTGTTCTTTGTTGACATTTCTAAGTTTATTCGTTAGAAATTTAATCTGTATTCTTCTGGTTTATTTCTTCTACTTGTTGAATTCAAAAAAGTTATTTAAAACATATAAATAACTAAATAAACACAATACAGTCTCAACATCTACAGATCAACAGCTAAAAGAAAACAAACACACAAGTAGCACTGTTTATTTTGGATGAACGTCCCCGGAAAAACCCAATGCGGGAAAACCGATGCAGCTATTCTGAGGGTTTATTATTATGCAGTATTTCCTTGAGTACAACTGGGTGCCAAACTGGCTCACCCGACAGAGAAAACAACCAACAGTAATACCTCTCTATTCGGAAATAGGTATTCAGAGAACCTGTCCCACGAAACCCTCTCCAGCAACTCTAAAGCACTGCGTCAGCCTCCTGCTGCTCCGCGTTAGCCTCTGAACCTTCTAGGTCAACCCTCTGAGGCACTGCGCAGCCTTTGGGACCCTCTACATCACTCCTACTGCCTTCTGCGTGGATGACGCAGGCCCTCTGGCCTCTACGCTGTCTTCGCTGGGCTCTGCGTGGCTTGCTCTGGCTGCAGCTTCTCGCTCTCTACCTCTGCGCTGGTCTCTCGACACTATCTCTACCTCTCTGTCCAGTACTCACTGCCCCTCGCTATTGATCACTGATTCGATTTTGCTTAGCAACCCCGCTCTAGCAAATTGAATGACTGATCACTCTGGTGTGTTCTCCAACTGACCCTCAAGCCTCCTCTTATACGTTTCCTGTTGGTCGTGTAATGACCGAGATTAAATCTCTAATCAACGACTATGATTAGATTTGGCTTGATCCATGACTTTTGGAACCTTCTAACCCAATTTTATATTAATACCCATTAATCTTTTATTTTTCCTAAGTTTAGACTTAGGAACTCCATTAAAAATATTAATTATTTTAATATGTCCCAAATTGGGTACAATCTGTCCAAACCATTTATGGGTCTTGGAAATCTCATGTGCTTTAGCCTCTCCACCAATTTTCATGGTTAGATCACATCCGATTCTACCCCAAATCAACACTCCCTCTTAGCGAGGACTGTGCTCTAGTAATACTCCTCACTAAGCATTACTTTGATTATATGGCACTGGTACCTGTGCTGATGCTAGGCCTCCCCGTCCAACATCCTCTGCATTGCTGCATCCTGCACTGCTGCCCATGTCCCTGCCACTGGGACTGCTACATCCGTACGACAGCTCCCTCTACATCCGTGCTGCTGTTGGTCCTTTCTCCCAACACTGCATCTGCACTGCAACCCCCTCTCATCATGATGCATCGTGCTACTGCTAACTGCTACTGCAGTGCAACTCAGTTACTGAGAAGTAAGTAACTGATCCACCCAACTACTAACATCCATGTCAGGCTAGAAACACTCCCGATGCTGATGCTCTCTCTGCCACTAACAAGTGCTCCCTCTACGGACCTCCATGTTGCAGCAACAACTCCTTGCATCTCGCACTGCTGCGAACCTCTCTGTGCCATCCTGCACTGTTTCAACACTCTCTGTGCCTCTCGCACTATTGCAGCTTGCTAGCCTCGTGCTGCCCGGGGACTCTTGCACTGTAGCACTCTCTACCGCTTCATCCGCATCCGTCTCTACCGACATCCGCAAGTCCTGCTACTCTCTCTTCGGGGCTCCCCTAGCAAGGTATAATCCAAGAGGTTGGGTACCACATGGATCCTGCCCTTCAGCGCCTGTAGTCCTCCTGACTACAGCTCGATGTCTCCCCACCTCTTCTCTAGAGGTACATGAGCACTCATGGCAAAATCGTCATCCTCCTCAACCTCCTTCTCCGCCTTCACTGGTGCTGCCTTAGAGTCATACGCCTCTCCCTTACTCTTCTTCTTCGGACACTGGTTTGCATAATGATCCAGTTCCCCACAGTTGAAGCACTTGACCTTGGAGAGGTTCTTTTTCTTCCTCTTCTCCTGCTTTCCCGCAAATGCTAGACCTGCATCCTCTTCCTCTTCCTTCTTGATCCAGACTCCTTTGCTGCTACTCCCCCTCTTGCTCAACCGCTTGATCTCCTCTTAGAGAAGAGCCGCCCACAATTTTTCCCAATTTGGAAGATTCGCCTTGTCCAGTATGCTCTGGACAAATGTCTCCCACTCCTCAAAGACTGCGTTGAGTGCAGTCCTCACCAACATCTCCTCATCCGGCGTGGCCCTTATGGAAGTCGGTCCTGGATCTCCTTCAACCGACCGAGGAAGTGATCTATCTGCTCCCCCTTCTGCATTTGGTATGAAAACAACTGATTCTCAAGTAACATCTTCCTCTGCACGGAAGTATGCTAGTAGAATTTCTTCAAGGCGTCCCACATTTCCTTTGCCGTCTCCTTCTCGGCAATATGTTGGACCACATGATCCTTGACCCCATCAAGAATGATGCATTTCGCCTTGGCCATTGCCTCCTCGTACTTCTCATTATCAGTCGGGTCAACTGGGATCGCCATTGTTCTCAAGGCGAAGGCCTTGATGCGATGTCTATCTAGAATGGATAGGATCCTGGCCTTCCAGACCACAAAGTTGGACACCTCGTCAAGCCTGTCCTGATCCCTCAGCCCATTAATGGCCATCTCTCTGCTCTTCTGTCGACTCCTCCGAGTCTCTCTGCTTCCCTCCGTAAGTTATCTCTTTGACTCCTATTGAGTCTCTCTACTTCTCGCCTGGAAGTTCTCTACTGGACTCCCTCTGAGTCATGATTTCCTTTCTGGAAATCCTCCTGCCAATCGTCAAGTTGCACCTTTCCAATCTTCTGTGCACCTGCAACAGTGATCCAGATTCCTTGGCTAGAAATCCGCCTTGGTAGCAACTCCCTCTACCTTAGTTTTGCTCTGTTAGGTATTGTTCTGTTCACAATACCCCACTAGCTTTGCTCCCGCAAACTGCCTATAGCGTCCTATGCCCCAGCAACTGAAGGACTGAGCCTCTAGGCTCTGCACAATCCTGACATTGGCAAAACAACTCCCTCAACCAACTACGTCAACCCTCCTGGTCTCTGCGTGGCTCTGCGTGAGGCTTTTTTTGCCCTCCTCAAGCTCTGCTCTCTGGCCAGGACCGATGACGCAGTCCCTCTGCGTCAACCCTTCTTCTGTCGCTTTCTGCAAGAAACAACTTCTGTCACTCGGGACAACTGTTTTTGTTGCAAATGCTCTAGTTCAACTGGTGCTTTCATCTCTCCCGAGATCTTCAACCTCGCTCTGATACCATGTTGAAATTTCTACGTCTATCCGTTAGAAATTTAATATGTATTCTTCTGGTTTATTTCTTTTACTTGTTCATTTTGAACAAGTTATTTAAAACATATAAATAACGAAATAAACACAATATAGTTTCAACATCTACAGATCAACCACTGAAAGAAAACAAACACACAAGTGACACCGTTATTTTTGGACAAACTTCCTTGGAAAAACCCAGTGCGGGAAAATGGTGCAGCTATTATGAGGGTTTATTACTATGCAATATTTCCTTGAGTACAACTGGGTGCCAAACTGGCTCACCCGACAGAGAAAACAACCAGCAGTAATACCTCTCTATTCAGAAACAGGTATTCAGAAAACCTGTCCCACGAAATCCTTTCCAACAACTCTGAAGCACTATGTGAGCCTCCTGCTGCTCTACGTAAGCCCTCTGAGGCACTGCGCAGACTTTGGGACCCTCTGCATCACTCCTGCTGCCTTCTGCGTGGATGACGCAGGCTCTCTGGCCTCTGTGTGGCCTGCTTTGGCTGCTACTTCTCGCTCTCTGCCTCTGCGCTGGTCTCTCGGCACCATCTCTGCCTCTCTGTCCAGTACTCACTGCCCCTCGCTGCTGATCACTGATTCAACTTTGCTTAGCAAGCCCGCTCTAGCAAATCGGATGACTGATCACTCTGGTGTGTTCTCCAACTGACCCTCAAGCCTCCTCTTATACTTTTCCTGTTGGTCCTTCAATGGTCGAGATTAAATCTCTAATCAATGGCTAAGACTAGATTTGGCTTGATCCATGACTTTTGGAACCTTCTAACCCAGTTTTATATTAATACCCATTAATATTTTATTTTTCCTAAGTTTAGACTTAGGAACCCTATTACAAATATTAATTATTTTAATATCTCCCAAACTGGGTACAATCTGTCCAAACAATTTCTGGGTCTTGGAGATTTCATGTGCTTTAGCCTCTCCACCAATTTTCATTGCTAGAGCACATCCAATGCTACCCAAAATCAACATTCTTTTCAAGGATTAGGTCAATTCTCTTCTTCCAGGACCTGAAGTTAGAGGCTCCTTCAAGTTTGTTCTCTCCCTTGATTGTGTTAGAAAGCTTCCTTGAATATAGTATACTTATTAGTTATTCCTTGAGATAGTCCTTTTGAATGGTTCCTTGATCAAGTGCTTGAGATTGCCTTTTACTTCCTGCGTCACCAAAGCTCTGAAACCATGTTAGAAAATCAGAAATGCACAAAGATTTTCTTATTCTTGATAATTATTTGTGATGTTTCTTGTTGTTACAATTCTTTATATCTTCTTTCTTTTAGTTCATCAAGCAATTACCAAAGCAGCAACACATAAAATAATAGACACTAGATGTAGGGATAGTGCCAGGGAAAAACCCCCCTCGAGGGGAAAACCTAGTCAAGAATTCTTGCTTTTAATAGTATTCTTTGAGACTCTTCACCCTAGACCAAGACAAGACCTTCCCTGCACACCAAGTCAGCCTTCTAGATCTTTGACCCCTTCCAACAACTTCAGCTAGGCAAAAACTTCTGGCAACAGACGACTTCCGACAATAGACAATCTTGGAAGACTCCGATCTCCCAATCAAGAGCACAAAACAGAGAAAGAGAACCACCAAAATTTCGATTTTCCTTGTCTCATTAGACCCCCTCAAACTCGTATTCACTTTGGCTTCCCGACAACCGACTTTGCACCTTTTCCTAGCTACAAGAGAACTTCGCACTTCTTTCCAGCTACAAGAGAATTTCACATTTCTTCCCAGCTATAAGAGAATTTCGCACTTCTTCCCAGCTACAATAGAATTTCGCACTTCTTCCCAGCTACAAGAGAAATCGAACTTGTGTGTGAGAATGATGCTCCAAATGAATTCAATGAGCTTGCTTTTATAGGCTTCATGTGAGGTCAAACAACGTCCTTAGGCCGACTTGATCTCCTTATAGGCGGACATGGTGTGGAGGTTACATAATTCGTATTTGACTCAATACTTAACCTTTTTACATGATTCAAAAGCCTAAGAAGGGTCTCTTTAAAAATACAATGACTTTATTGACGTAGAATAAATCCTAGAAGTCCTCAATGGGGACTCTGACCTAAAACATGGTGACTCAAGCATGAAACCAATGTGTTAATAAGTCACAATAATGATAATAATAAGAATTCTTTTCTTTATTCTTTTGACAAGTACATTACATGATGACTCAAGTACATTATGTTGATTTTGGGTAGCATCAAATGTGCTCTAGCCTTGAAAATTCGTGGAGAGGTTAAGGCACATGAGATCTCCAAGACCCAGAAATCGTTTGGAGAAATTCCACCTGGATGAGGAGTTATTAAAATAATTAATATTCTTAATGGGTTCCAAAGTCTCAACTTAGGAAAATAAAAATATTAATGTTTATTAATAAAATATGGGTGAGAAAGTTCTAAGTGACGAGGATCGAGCTAGTTTTAATCTTAGTCATTGATTAGGGACTTAATCTCGGACGTTGATTCATAAATAGGAAAAGTATAAGAGGAGGCTTGAGGGTCTACTTGAAGATACACCAAGTGATCAAAGAACTCGATTTTTTGGGGCGAGGCTTGTTGAGGAAATTTAGTGATTAGAGTTGCAGCGAGGGGCAGTTCAGCAAGGGATTTTCATCCGAGGCTGAAGAATACACAGTAGAGAGGCAACGCAGTGTCGGGAGAGACAACGTAGGCCCTAGAAGTGTTGATGTAGAGGTCATAAAGCTGCGGCAGAGGGCTGATGCAGTGAGACGCAAAAGCCGCAGAGGATGATGTTGGGCCTCAGAGGCAGCGCTGGGGAGATTTTGTGGGGCAGACTAGGAGAAAATCAGCAGATTTTGATCTGGGAGAGGGTGATGCAACTCTTGGAGGAGTGACGCAGTTCCAGAGCAGTGCTTGGAGCAGCTTTCGCTGTCCATCATAGGGAATAACCGAAGTCGCTGTGGGGTTTGATTATCCATTTGCTGATTTGTTGGAATATCTGTCTCCGAATAGAGGTACTATTGCGAGGATATTTTCTGCTGGGTGAGCCATTTTTGGCACCCTAGTTGTATTCATGAAATCTGCTTAATAATACAAACCCTTTATATGCTGCACCAGTTTTCCCGAATTGGGCTTTTCTGGGGACAATTTTCCAAAAAGTAACGGTGTCCCTTGTGTTATTGTCTCAGTTTATTTCAGTGCATAATCTGTATATTTGTGAAGGCTGCAATAGTGTTTACTTTGATGTTTATGCAATTAAATAACTTCTTAATGTAAAGAACAAGTAGGAGATTGTAAACCAATAATTGCAATAGGGGTTTTTGTTGTGTTAGACACAGGAATTGTCACATGGTATCAGAGCGATTGCAGAACATAGGCGACTGAAGACACCAACTGAGAAATCCGAGAATTTGCAGCAGAGAGGCAGCTGTCCCGAGTGACAACGCTGTTCTAGAGTCGAAGAGGTAGAAGGAAGTGTGACGCAGTGCAAGGAAGGTGACAGAGAGGCTTACCCAGTGCCTGCGTTCGCAGTCTGAGCTAGGAGAGGGAGACGCAGTAGCTAGGAGGAGCCCATGCAGTAGCTGTGTCAGCCATCAGGGTCAGCGCAAAGGCAGAGGGAGGCAGATCAGGCTCACATAGAGCCACGTCATCCTTTTGAGCCAGGAAGGATTAACGTAGTTGGTTGGGAGGAGCAGATTTAGCCCATGCAAAGCCTGAAGGGCTCAGATTCTTCGAGTTGTCGGGGCTAAGTGAGCTGTGCAAATTTTGATTTGTGGAGCTTTGGGACGTTGTTTTTGTTGGTGTAGAACAATGTCTAAGGAGACTGAACTAAGGTAGAGGGAAGCACTACCTTGACAGATTTCTAGCCAAGAAATCTAGATCTGGGTTGCAACGGCAAAGGAGGATTGGAGAAGAGTGATTCGATAGTTGGTCGGTGGATTTTTGAGAGGGAAATCAGGGCTCAGAGGGAGTCTAGAGAAGAGGAGCAGAGATGGCAGTGAATGGATTGAGGGATCAGGACATATTGGACGAAACTTCCAATTTTGTCATCTGGAAGGCCAGGATCTTGACAATCCTGGATAAACATTGCATCGAGGACTATGCCTTGAAAGTAGTAGCTGTCCCGTTTGACGCTAATGCAACTGAGAAGTATGATGAGGCCTAGGCGAAGGCGAAATGCATGATCCTAGACGTGGTCAAGGATCATGTCATACCACATATTGCTGAGAAGACAACAACAAAGGAGATGTGGGACACCCTGACCACCTTATACCAAGGATCTTCTGTGCAACAGAAGATATTATTGGAGAATCAATTGAGGTCACATTAGATGCAGAAGGGAGAGGAAATAGATCCCTTCCTTCTCAGGTTGCAGGGGATTCGCGACCAACTTACTTCTGTGGGGTCTACTCCAAATCCAGAGTTCTTAATTAGGATTTCCCTGATTGCAGTATCCGAGGAGTGGGAGACGTTTGTCCAAAGCATTTTGGGCAGAGCGGGTCTCCCTAGTTGGGAGGAGATGTGGGAAACTCTTCGACAGGAAGAGCTCAGGAGATTGACCAAGGCGAGGAGTAGTAGCAAGGGAGTTCGAATCAAGGAGGAGGAGGAGGATGCAGCTCTCGCATCAACGGGACAACAGGGGCTACAAAAGATGAAGAAGAAAGACATCTCCAAGGTCAAGTGCTTCAACTGTGGGGAGCTGGGACATTATGCCTCTTAGTGCCCCAGGAAGAAAGGCAAGGGAGAAGCTTCCGACTCAAAGGCTGCTCCAGCAAAGGCTGATAAGGATGTCGAGACTGATGACGATTGTGCCATGAGTGCTCATGCACCTCTAGAGAAGAGGTGGGGTGATCTGGAGTTGTAGTTGAGAGGACTACATATAGGGGCAAGATCCTTCAGGTGCCCAAACTATTCGATCACATCCGGCTACGGGAGCCCTTAAAGGCTTAAAGACAATAACATGATGACAGGTGTCGGGTGGAGCAAGGTGTGATGGAGCGACAAGGCAGTGCTAGAGTGCAGAAGTCTGTTGCAGTGCAATGGAGGTTGTAACAGTGCGAGAGGCACAAAAGAGATTGTAGCAACACAGTGGCAGCAAAAGGGAGTATAGGATAGCAGCAGAGGAGGCTTCAGCATCACGAGGCTTCCACACTGACCAGGATGTCAGTGTTTGGGTGAAGTCAGTTACTTACTTCTCGGTAACTGAGTTGCAGTGCAACAGTTAGCAATGGCAGTGCTATGGGCAGCATGATGCAACATGTTGAGAGGGCGCTGTAGTACAGATGTAGCAGTGGTAGTGGCAGTGTCATGGGCAACAATACATGAAGCAACAGTGTAGTGGATGTGGGGCAGCAGGCCAAGCATTGACATAGAGGACTGATGCGGAGGATCAATGTGATGCTTTGATGGTGAAGCATTTCTAGAGCACATTCCTCGCTAAGAGGGAGTGTTGATTCTGGGTAGCATCAAATGTGCTCTAGCCTTGAAAATTGGTGGAGAGGCTAAGGCACATGAGATCTCCAAGACTTAGAAATCGTCTGGAGAAATTCCACCTGGATGAGGAGTTATTAAAATAATTAATATTTTTAATGGGTTCCTAAGTCTAAACTTAGGAAAAATAAATATTAATGTGTATTAATAAAATATGGGTGAGAAAGTTCTAAGTGACGAGGATCAAGCTAGTTCTAATCTTAGCCGTTGATTAGGGACTTAATCTCGGCCATTGATTCATCAACAAGAAAAGTATAAGAGGAAGCTTGAGGGTCAGTTGAAGATACACCAAGTGATCAAAGAATTTGATTTTCTGGGGCGAGGTTTGCTGAGGAAATCGAGTTAGTGATCAGAGTTGCAGCGAGGGGCAGTTCAACAAGGGATTTTCATCCAAGGCTGAAGAATACATAGCAGAGAGGCAGCACAGTGCCGGGAGAGACAGCGCAGGCCCTAGAAGGGCTGACACAGAGGCCTTAACGCTGACATAGAGGATGCAGAGGGCTGATGTAGTGAGATGTAGAAGCCACAGAGGTTGAGATTGGGCCTCAGAGGCAGCGCTGGGGAGATTCTGTGGGGCAGACTAAGAGCAGAGGAGCACATTCTGAGCTGGGAGAGGGTGACGCAGCTCCTGGAGGTGTGGCGTAGTTCCAGAGTAGTGCTTGGAGCAACGTTCGCTGTCCAGCATAGGGAACAACGGGAGTCGCTGTGGGGTTCGATCATTCGTTTGCTGATTTTCCGGAATATCTGTCTCCAAATAGAGGTACTACTGCCGAGGATATTCTCTGTTGGGTGAGCCATTTCTGGCACCCTAGTTGTATTCATGAAATTTGCTTAATAATACAAACCCTCTATATGCTACACTAGTTTTCCCGAATTAGGTTTTTTTGGGGACAATTGTCCAAAAATAGCGGTTGTCTAAGAGAACCCCTTGGCCATGAACCTTGCCTTGTATATCTCGATGTTTCCATCTGCACCATGCTTGATATTGAAGATCCAACGTGATCCAACCACCGACTTGTCCGCTAGTCTAGGTACAAGTTCCCACACATTGTTTTGCATGATTGAGCTATACTCTTCAACCATAACATCTTGTCACACCTGCTGTTGTGCGACCTCCTGATAGCTGGAAGGCCCAGTATCAATTAACTGACTGAATAATGCCATGTAGCCAGTGTACCTCTCTGGTTGTCTTCGCTCTCTCATGCCCGTCCTAGGAGTTCCCATAAACCCCTGAGCATCCCTGATGTTTTCTGAACCTCGCGGTTCCTCCTACCAACGGAGTTAGGAATATCCACCTTTATATCCTCCTAATGCATCTCTCTGATCTGCTGCATTTGCTGCTCCATACTCTGCGAAATCTCAGGAACACTTACACTTGAGCTAGTGCTCGTACTCGTAACTATACTTGTGCTCTGTTGCCCCTGATCTTTTTTCTCAACTCTAGGAGTTTCTGCTGGCTGCTCGCTTTGATCACCAGTTGCTGGCAAATCTATGGATCGGTTGTAGGCCTTGTCCTCTAGGAATTACTTGACATCTCGCTTGACTATAATCCTCCCGACCCTTGGAATAAATATCCAATATGCCTTAGAGGTTTCGTTGTAGCCATCAAAATAACCTCTCTTTGCACTCTGATCCAACTTCGAACACGTGTCTCCTGGAATGCGACAATATGCTAGGTTGCCAAATATCCTAAATTGACTAACATCTGGCCTCTTACCCGTGAATGCCGTAAGGTGTAATCTTGCCCAACACTTTATGTAGGACCTTCTTTTGTATGTAAAATGTTGTATTGCATGCCTCTGCCCATAAATATCTTGGGAGATCCTAGTCATACAACATTGCTCTTGTTGCCTCCGAAATACAATGGTTCTTCCTCTCAACAACACCATCGTGCTATGGGTTGTGTTACCCACCATTTTGTGGGTGATATCCCTAGGAGAATTTTTTTCTCAATGATGGTCCTCAGCCGGTAGCCAACAACCCCTTGCAACCATCAACTAGCTCATTGTGCCATTTCTCCGCCCCCTGAGCCAGCCATGTGGTCCCTCACCCAATCTGTGATGATCGTATGCTTGAAGGTGGGTCTCCCAAAACTAAAGGTATGCCCTGTCATTTGGTGATTGAGTATTTTAATTTACTTCTCATGGAAACTCTTGGGCATGGATCAATGGGGGTATTTGGCGAAAATAGTGGACTAGGTTTGTGCTCTTGTCCCCTAGGTCTCTTTTGGATGTTAACTTTGGACCCTAGTCCTGTGGGATCATTTCTACTGACCTTTGGGCTTTAAGGATGGTACTACATGGGAAACCCTGATATTGGTTGCATGGTCCCACTCCCTGATCCACATATATCACTCCCCTTCCACTAATTATAATCCCATTCATCACTCCTCCCACTCGAGTCCACATTCCTCCACTAGGTCCACAAAGGGTCAGCCACCCCCTCCCCTTTGCCCACACCTTGGATCGGGTCTGGAACAATGCCCGAAGGTTGATTAAAAAGAAAAGAAAAGAAAAAACATAATTGGCCACATTCAACAGGAAATTGTACCACAAAATGCAAAAGATGGCTGGGACAAACACATTTAGCATGTGGGCAAAAGCCAATACATGAGCTCTACCCCTTTCCATGGCCATCACCTTGGTTCCTATAGGCCCCAAATGAGCCTCCTCTATCATTCAAGAACCCATGATTGTCCCAACCCTTGATGGGCGATGAACTACCCCACCTTAAAAGGGGTATCCACTGCTATACTTTACACATCACGCTCTCATTCCCTTGAGCCCCGAGCATTTAACCGAAGAAAAATCATAAAATACAAAATGAATATGAATAAGGGTCGAAAAATCAAGGTTGGGGTAACTCATGTACCACGATTGCTCCCTCCTACATATCATTTACCCAAGCATGGGCTTCCCTTTCATTAGCTAGCCTTGTACCATGGCACATGACCCAGATTTTCCCCTTCATCCCGTACTTCGTTCCATCACTTTATCACATGCCACCACCATTTGAAGGATGTACCATGGACATAGCACCCCCTTTAGAAGCAGAAACCACCTAATAGGGTGCTTGGTTAACCCCCCTTTGAGCTTGGAGACATTTGCAGATGCCAAAGCCCACTATGGAAGGGCATGCCATTATGAAGTGCCTACGTGCTTTCCATCATTTTCAAACTCTTTCACTTGATTTCTTTAATGACTTGGTGTAGTGGAGGGCAAGGGGATGCATTGGATCTTAGGCAAGATTGCAGGTGGATTTCCATTTGGGGCTTGGTGTCCCTATAGGGGGTCCTAACCCTCTAGAAGGCTACATTGGCAGTTGTAGGGTGAGCGTTAAGAGCCATGGGCCTCCACCATAGCCAAGATTACTTCATGGCTCCCCAACAACGTTCGTTGATTGCTCCTATTCCACCTTTTGGATGAGGATGATGCACCTGGTTCACCATGCCCAGTCGGCTCCACAGGCACACCATACACTTGGCTGATGTTCCAGGGTCCAAAGGATGGTTTCCTGCTGTAGAGGCAAGGCTTATGTCATTATTCCAGTCCTTATAGATGGTCTAGAGGCACTTCCGATCCATTTGGAGATCCATGAGGATGACCTTGTGCGTCCACACCTACTTGGGAGCACCACAAGTTTTTACTTGGAAAACAAGGGGCCAACCCCTTGACCACTATGTTGGGAGTCCATTTCTATATCATGGCACCCTTTAGACTTCATTAGGCCTCCTCAAAGGTCCAATGACTCACTTAGTCGATCATTCGATCCTTTTGATGTTAGTTTTTGTAACATCGGATGTGTTCTAGCCACGAAATTTTGTGGAGAGGCTAGAATACATGAGATCTCAAAAACCCAGAAGTGTGATGGAAGGAGATGATAGAGGATGTCGAGATGAATCCAACGAATCGAGAATCATCGAATTCCAAGTTGTCTATGTGGAGATATGAATTTTTGAATATAGAGTATCGACTTGTAGCATGAGATTCATGTAGGCTTGAGTTGGACAAGCCACATGATAGGTTGGAAACTCACATTAGAGGCATTCGATGGAGCCCTTCTATTGTGTATAAATAGAAAGTGAGGTGAAATCATTCCAACACAGCCAATGTGCAACACAAAGCAAGTAAGGAGCTTGTAGAAGAGGGAGAACATCTTTGTTTTGGCTGTAGATAAAAGAAGCAGGACCAACGAAGGAGAAAGAGGCTTGTAGAGGCATCTTCATGACTGTTTGGGAGCCATTTATATCTAGTAGCAGGGCCGTGTGAAAGGAGGTGTGTTTGCGTCTGTTTTGGTGTGGTTTGTGGGAAGATCTCAAGGAATAAAGACCACAAACATGTATAGCTACATGTAGGGAGGTCGAGCCCTAAATTCCCGTGTTGAGGAGGGGGTCGTGAGGCTGTATAATGGGCTGGAAGGTGCCCTACCAGCCAACGAGTTAAAGGAGAGCATCTATTTAATATAGCCACAATTGTTAGGAGGACTTTTGGACGATGGAATAAGGTTGAAGTGGACTAGTGTCTTGCCCTAACCAGGCTGAAATCAACAACAGAGGATCATACCTAAAACATTGAGCAAAAGGGTACATATTTTGGTATGCTCTTGTAGGTGTTGGGTAATGTGTTGACTAGATTGGATGGCATGTTTTGGTAACCTGTAGAAGCCAAGAGGAAGGGCTGGATTGGGTGGTTAGAAGCCCTAAATAGGAGTAGATTCTACAGTGGGTTATTGGTGTTTCCTATTAGGCATTGTGTGCATGGAGGGCAACAAGGAAGTGTCCAAAGTAGCCCTTAATAGATAGTCATAAAGGGATTTTGACAGCTAAAGGTGGGTGAAATTGTTGGAGGCCTTAGTAACTCTTTGATGGACAAAAGATGCTACCAGAGGAAGGCAATTTGATGCTCAGGGATTGGCTAGGCTAGAGGAGCAGATTAGATCAGCTAAAGTTCATTGTAGCAGAAGAATCTTGCAACAGTGATAGGTGGCAACCCTCCTGGAGTCTCTTTGTGTTGTTCCTTGATGGCCTAAGGAACAACTAGTGAGTAGATTGGGAACTGAAGGACCCACAGGTTATGAGGTATTACAAAGTAGTTGTGAGGTGCAATAAATCAGCGAGACCATCAAATTACCTTGTATCTGTATTCTTGTACACGTGGATCTTTGAGGGCCATTATCCCTGGTATGGGAGCCCTAGACTGTTGTATTAATATAACAAAGATTGGTTTATTGTACATACTTGTGTATATTTTGTGCACTAGTAGATTTACTGTTGTATATTGTTCCGCTGTATAAAGTAGCTTCGTTGTGATTCTTGGTTTGGCAGCGTCAAAGATTTAAGATTCTATCCTTGACACGAGGGTTGTGGAAAAACATGGTATAAGAGCATGTCTGAGCTACTTTGAGGGACACTGAATCAGAGTGTGCACAACAAAGTACAACTTAAGAGGGAGTTGGTCACATTGTAGGTGAAGGGCTCACTACAATGTCGAAGTTGCCGATTAGTCTCCAATATGAGGACAAGTTGGAAGGGTTGTCCAACTATAGTCCATGGAAGGAAAGGATTAAGTTGGTCTTGTAGGTCAACAAGATCTGGGAGTTCATTGAGAAAGCCATAAGAAGCCAACTGACCCTAAGAAGCTAGAAGTGTACAGAGAATTGGATACGAAGGCGAGATTGATCATATTAGATGGTGTGAAGGACTCCCTAATACCAGATTTGTCCAAGTATAACTCTACTCATGAGATGTGGATGGCTCTTCCGAATTTTTCTCATGAGATGTGGATGGCTCTTTAGAATTTTTTCTAGAATAAGAACGAGAACCGGGTGCTGGTATTGGAGGACAAGTTGAAGTCCACCAAGATGTTGTAGGGTGAAGGAGTGACTTCGTATTTGACGAGGTTGTCTCAGGTCAAAATTCAAAGGTGAGCTTGTTGCCTTCGGTGTGACTATTTTAGATTCTGATATGGTGAGGATTGCTTTGAAAGGGTTCACCAAGGAATGGAGGCCCTTCATCAAGGGGATCATTACCATAGAGAAGTTGTTAGACTAGAATAGGTTTTGGAATGACTTCATTCAGGAAGAGTTGCGAGATGAGGATCTTCATACAAAGAAGAAGTCTTTAGATGATGATGTGGCATTTACATCAAGAATGAAGGGAAAGCAAAAGGACTTGAGTAAGATCAAGTGTTTCCATTGTGGTGTGATGGGTCATTTTTCAATGAGATGTCCGATGAAGAAGAAGATGGGAGATGACGAGAATAAGAAAGGGAAGTAGGTCGTCAGGATTGACATTTTTGTTGAGATAGATGCTCTCACCATGAGATTGGAGGAGGACTTTGCCTTGATCTCTCATTTCTATCTAGGTATCATCGATGAAGCTGCATGGTATGTGGATAGTAGGGTGTCGAAACATATGACATGGTCATAAGAGTTATTTGAGACTCTAGCTGAGTGGGACTCGAAGTCGCACATGGTGTTGGGCTACAAGAGTGAGAAGGAGATCTGAGGATCGAGAGTTATGCCACTTAAGATGGAGTTAGTGAAGGTGATGTGAGTCCAAGATATATGGTTTGTACCAGGACTCAGATATAGCGTGATATCTGTCTCAACGATCAAGCAGAAGGGGTTTGAGGTCTTGTTCCAGAGTAGGAAGGCAAGACTCAGGCCCAAAGGCTCTAGCTCCGCAGGTGTGGTGATTGAAGTTAGAGAGCATGGTCTATACAGGCTGGCGGGTAAGCCTATGTATCATGGGAAGAAGAAGGAGGACCATGTACAAGTTCCAGAGAAGCAGGTTCAGCTGTATGCTTCATAGGAGAAGGTACATGTTCTAGAAAGGAAGATCCAGGTTCTAAGGGCTCAGAAGGAGTCGAGTTCTAGAGGGAGTTTGCAGGTTTAGAAGGAGACTTTGCAACCCAAGAAAAGCACATGGTTAGCGGTGAGCAAGGATGCTCCTACAACTACCAAGAAGGAATCATGGAGAGAGTGGAAGACATTTCAGGAAAAGAAGAAGAAGCAGGATGCTTCCAGTGACAATGACACTTCCGAAAGAGGCATAGTCCATGCTATAGGGATTGTTGCAGTTGTGAGTGGCAGGAGTTGGGTGAGTGTTGTGAGCAATGATGATGATGATGATGAGTTACTTCATAGTCTTGGAAGTACCTCCCTCACTAAGAGGGAGTGTTGATTTTTGATAGCTTGGGAGGTAATCCAAGCCCTATTGTTCAGGGTTTGGAGGTTGGAGTGCTACAATAGGGCATTGCGGGCTTGGAACCCAAGGTGTGGGCTTTGTACCCAAGCACGAGGGTGTGAATCCATGATGCCTACTAGACATGTGATGGATGGAGATGATAAAGGATGTCGATGTTGATTTGGGGTAAAATCAGATGTGCTCTAGCCACGAAATTTGGTGGAGAGGTTGGGGCACAAGATCTCCAATACCCAGAAAGGGTTTGGGCAGATTCTAAACAAATCAGGAGATATTAAAATAATTAATATTTTTAATGGAGTCCCTAAGTCTAAACTTAGGGAAAATAAAATATTAATGTGTATTAATATGAATCTCTGTTAGAGTGGTCCAAAAGACATGGATCAAGCCAAATCTAATCTTAGCCGTTGATTAGGGACTTAATCTCGGCCGTTGAGATGTCAACATGAAAAGTATAAGAGGAGGCTTGAGGGTCACTTGGAGATGACACTAGAGTGATCAGTCATTCTATTCTCTAGAGCGGGGTTTGCTAAGAGAGATAGAATCAGTGATCGGGAGAGCAGTTGAGGGGCATTAAGTACAGAGGAACAAAGAAGGCAGAGATCGTGCCAGGGAGCAGCACAACAGCCAAGGAGAGTGACACAGAGCCAGCAAGGGCTCACGCAGGGCCACGCAGAGGCAGCCAAGTGCTGCACAGAGCACTAGAGGGGCCAACGCAGTTGACGCAGAGACTACCAGAGATGACACAGGGCCTCCTGGGGCTGATGCAGGGCCAACGTGAGATAGAGAGGGGCTGACGCAGTCCAGTTTGGGCAGACACTGGGGTTGGAGAGAAGTTTTGTGTTGAAGAGTTGCCAGAAGGGTTTTTTGGTGTTTTAGCCAGGAGATTTCTCTCAAACTGTGAGGTATAGCTACTAAGGAAATTCTCTATTGGGTAGGCCAGTTTCGACACCCAAATTGTACTCTGATATTTCTTAATAAGAAAACCCTCAGATAACTGCACCAGTTTTCCCGCATTTGGTTTTTCCGGGGACATTAGTCCAAAAATAATGGTTTCATGTGGTGTGTTTGTTCTTATTTCTTTTAGTTGCCGATCTGTAATATGTTGAGCATGCACTGGTGTTTATTTTCAGTGTTTACTTTGTAAATAACTGGTTAAAGAAAAATAACAAGTAGGTAGGAATAAATCAGAAAAAGTGCATGAAGGGTTTCTAAACTAAGTAAATTTAGAAACTTCAATAGTTGAGACGAATCCAATGCATCGAGAATCATCGAATTCCGAGTTGTCTATGTGGAGATATGAATTTTTTAATGTAGAGTATGGGCTTGTAGCATGAGATTCATGTAGGTTTGAGTTGTAAAAGCCACATGACCTGTTGGAAACTCACATTAGAGGCATTCGATGGAGCCCTTCTATTGTGTATAAATAGAAGGTGAGGTGAGATCATTCTAGCACTTCCTATGTGCAACACAAAGCAAGTAAGGAGCTCGTAGAAGAGGGAGAACATCTTTGTTTTGGTTGTAGATGAAAGAAGCAGGACTAGCGAAGGAGAAAGAGGCTTGTAGAGCCATCTTCATAGCTGTATGGGAGCCGTTTTTATCTAGTAGCAGGGCCGTATGAAAGGAGGTGTGTTTGGGTCTGTTTTGGTGTGGTTTGTGTGGGAAGATCTCAAGGAATAAAGTCCGCAAACTTGTATAGCTACCTATAGGGATTTCGAGCCTTAGATTCCTGTGTTGAGGAGGGTTGTGAGGTTGTACAATGGGTTAGAAGGTGCCCTAACATCCTCTGAGTTAAAGGAGAGCCTCTATCTAACATAGTCACAATTATTAGGAGGACTTTTGGATGATGTAATAGGGTTTGAGTGGACTGGTGTCTTGCCCTAACCAGGTCGAAGTCAATAACAAAGGAGCAGACCTAAAACAATGAGCAAAAAGGTACATATTTTGGTATGTTCTCGTAGGTGTCATTAGGGGAGTTTTGAGGTCTAAAACGGGCCTCCTAAGGAAATTATAAAATAATAGTGGAAATAATAAAATAAGATTAAATTACATCATCAAATTTTAGAGGGGAAAAAGAAAAAACTATTTTTTCAACTTATCTCCCTATGGGTTTACTCAAATTTCGAGCGGAAACACTCGTTGATGCATAATTTGATTCCTCATCCAAGGAGTACCCATGCTCCATACTTTTGATGGACCCTGCTAGACGACAAATGAGAAATACATGAAAAATGTGGTTGCAATCATTTTTTCTCATGTATTTATCAGTTTTCGTGTAGCATGGTCCATCGAAAGTATGCAACATGGGTACTCCTTGGATGATGAATTAAATTTTGCATCCAACGAGTACTCCTGCTCGAAATTTGAGTAAAACCTTAGGGAGATAAGTTGAAATTATGAGTTGAAAAAGTAGTTTTATTATTTTATTATTTTTTAATCATTTTACTTTTTTACTCCAAAAATGGTGAATCATCCCCCATGGTTGACATCATCATCATCTTGAATCTTATTGGTTCTTATAAAGTTTAATTTGGTTGTACATTTTCGATTTTAGACCTCAAAATTCCCCTAATGTGGGTCATGTGTTGACTAGGGTGGACGGTATGTTTTGGTAACTTGTAGAAGCCAAGTGGAAGGGTTGACTTGGGTGGTTAGAAGCCCTAATTAGGAGCAAATTCTACAATGGGTTATTGTTGTTTCATATTGGGCACTTGGTGGTTGGTGGAGGGAAACAAGGAAGTGTCCAAAGTAGCCCTTGATCAACAATCATAAAGGGAGTTTGATAGCTAAAGGTGGGTGAAGTTTTTGGAGGCCTTAGTAGCTCTTTGATGGACAAAAGAGGCTACTAGAGGAAGGCAATTTAATGCTCAGGGATTGGCTAGCCTAGAGGAGTAGATTAAATCAACCAACGTTCATTGTAGTAGAAGAGCCTTGCAGCAGTGATAGGTGGTAACCCTCCTGGAGTCTATGTTTTGTTGCTTGATGGACTAAGGAGCAACTAGTGAGCAAATTGGGAGCAGAAGGACCAATAGGTTACAAGCTATGACAAAGCAATTGTGAGGTGCACTATATTAGCTAGACTATCATATTATCTTGTATTTGTATTCTTGTACTTGTGGATATTTGTTGGTACGAGAGCCCTAGATTGGGTTATTGTACATACTTGTGTAAAAAGTTGTGTATATTTTGTGCACTAGTAGATTTACTGTTATATATTGTTCCAATGTACAAAGTAGCTTCGTTGTGATTCTTGGTTTGGTAGCGTCAGAGATTTAAGATTCTATCCTTGACACCAGGGTTGTGGAAAAACAACATGGTATCAGAGCGTGTATGAGCTACTTTGAGGGACAGTGAATCAGAGTGTGCACAACAGAGTACAAATTAAGTGGGAGTTGGTCACATTGTAGGTGAAGGGTTCACGACAATGTCGAAGTTGCAGGTTGGTCTCCGGTATGAGGACATGTTGGAAGGGTTGTCGAACTATAGTCCATGGAAGGAAAGGATCAAGTTGGTCTTGCAAGTCAACAAGATCTAGGATTTCGCTGATAAAGCCATCAAGAAGCCAATTGACCCTAAGAAGCTGGAAGTGTACGAAGAATTGGATACGAATGCGAGATTGATAATCCTAGATGGTGTGAAGGACTCCCTAATCCCACATTTATCTGGGAAGTTTGCTCATGAGATGTGGATGGCTCTTCATAATTTGTTCCAGAACAAGAACAAGAACTAGGTGTTGGTATTGGAGGACAAGTTGAAGACCACCAAGATGTTGCAGGGGGAAGGAGTGACTTCGTACCTGGTGAGGTTTTCTCAGGTCAAAGATGAGCTTGTTGTTCGGTGTGACTATTTTAGATTCCAATATGGTGAGGATTGCTTTGAAAGGGTTCATTGAGGAATGAAAGCCCTTCATCAAAGGGATTGTTGCCAGAGAGAGGTTGTCAAACTAGAATAGGTTGTGGGATGACTTCATTTAGGAAGGGTTGTGAGACGAGGATCTTCATTTGAAGAAGGCTTTAGATGATGATGTGGCACTTGCAGCAAGAATGAAGTGCAAGCAGATAGACTTGAGTAAGATCAAGTGTTTCCACTGTGGCAAGATAGGTCATTTTTCTACGAAATGTCTGATGAAGAAAGCATGGGATGATGAGAAGAAGAAAGGGAAGTAGGTCGTCGAAATTTCCATTGATGTTGAGATAGATGCTCTCACCAGGAGATTGGACGAGGAGGACTTTGCCTTGATCTCTCATTTATCATTGGGTACAATTGATGAGGCTGCATGGTATGTGGATCGTGGGGCGTCCAAACATATGACAGGGTCATAAGAGGTATTCGAGACTCTAGTTGAGTGGGACTCGAATTTGCACATGGTTTTGGGCTACAAGAGTCAGAAGGAGATCTGAGGATCGGGAGTTGTGCCATTCCAGATGGAGTCTTGCAGAAAGACTTGAGTAAGATCAAGTGTTTCCATTGTGGCGAGATGGGTCATTTTTCTACGAGATGTCTGATGAAGAAAACATGAGATGATGAGAAGAAGAAAGGGAAGTAGGTCATCGAAATTGTTATTCATGTTGAGATAGATGCTCTCACCAGGAGATTGGAGGAGGATGACTTTGCCTTGATCTCTTATTTATCGTTGGGTACCATCAATGAGGTTGCATGGTATGTGGATCGTGGGGCGTCCAGACTCCAAACATATGACAAAGTCATAAGAGGTATTCGAGACTCTAGCTGAGTGGGACTCGAATTTGCACATGGTTTTGGGCTACAAGAGTCAGAAGGAGATTTGAGGATTGGGAGTTGTGCCATTCAAGATAGAGTCAGGAACGATGATGCAAGTCCAAGATATACTGTTTGTACCAGGACTCAGATATAACGTCATATTTGTCTCAACGATCAAGCAGAAGGGGTTTGAGGTCTTGTTCTAGAGTGGGAAGGCAAGACTCAGGCCCAAAGGCTTCCGAAAGAGGCATAGTCCATGCTATAGAGATTGGTGCAGTTGTGAGTGAGAGTTAGGTGAGTGTTGTGAGCAATGATCATGATGATGATGATGAGGTAGTTCCTAGTCTTGGAAGTACCTCGTCACTAAGAGGGAGTGTTTATTTTTGATAGCATGGGAGGTACTCCAAGCCCTAGGGTTCGGGGTTTGGAGCACCACAATAGGGCATTGTGGGCTTGGAACCCAAGGTGTGGGATTTACACCCAAGAATGTGGGTATGAATCCACGAGGCCTACTAGACATGTGATGGATGGAGATGATAGAGGATGTGGAGACGAATCCAAATCATCTAGAATCATCGAATTTCGAGTTGTCTATGTGGAGATATGAATTTTTGAATATACAGGATGGGCTTGTAGCACGCGATTCATGTAGGATTGAGTTGGACAAGCCACATGACAGGTTGGAAACTCACATTAGAGGCATTCGACAGAGCCCTTCTATTGTGTATAAATAGAAGGTGAGGTGAGATCATTCTAACACATCCAATGTGTAGCACAAAGCAAGTAATGAGCTCATAGAAGAGGGAGAAAATCTCTGTTTTGGCCGCAGATAAAGGAAGTTGGACCAACGAAGGATAAAGAGGCTTGTAGAGGCATCTTCATGACTGTTTGGGAGCTGTTTTTATCTAGCTGCAGGGCTGTGTGAAAGGAGGTCTGTTTGGGTCTGTTTTGGTGTGGTTTGTGTGGGATGATCTCAAGGAATAAAGGCCGAAAACCCATATAGCTAACTATAGGGAGGTCGAGCCCTAGATTCCTTTGTTGAGGAGGGTCGTGAGGTTGTACAATGGGTTGGAAGGTGCCCTACCAACCAACGAGTTAAAGGAGAGCCTCTATCTTACATAGCCGTAGTTGCTAGGAGGACTTTTGGATGATGGAATAAGGTTGAAGTGGATAGGTGTCTTGCCCTAACTAGGGCGACGTCAACATCAGAGGAGCAGACCTAAAACAATGAGCAAAATGGTACATATTTTGGTATGTTCTTGCAGTTGTTGGGTCATGTGTTGATTAGATTGGATGACATGTTTAGGTAACCTGTAGAAGCCACATTAGAAGCCACGTGGAAGGGTTGACTTGGGTGGTTAGAAGCCCTAACTAGGAGCAAATTCTACAGTGGGTTATTGGTGTTTCATATTGGGCACTTGGTGGTTGGTGGAGGGCAACAAGGAAGTGTCCAAAGTAGCCCTTAATCAATAATCATAAAGGGAGTTTGACAACTAAATGTGGGTGAAGTTGTTGGAGGCCTTAATAGCTCTTTGATAGACAAAAGAGGCTACTAGAGGAAGGCATTTTGATCCTCAGGGATTGGCCAGCCTAGAGGAGCAAATTAGATCAACCAAAGTTCATTGTAGTAGAAGAGCCTTGGAGTAATGATAAGTGGCAGCCCTCCTAGAGTCTCTATGCATTGTTCCTTGATGGACTAAGGAGCAACTAGTGAGCAGAAGGACCAACAAGTTACAAGGTATGACAAAGTAGTTGTGAGGTGCACTATATCAACTAGTCGTCAGATTATATTGTATTTGTATTCTTGTACTTGTGGATATTTGAGGGCCATTATCCCTAGTACGAGGGCCCTAGACTGTTGTATTATTCAGTTGGATTAATATAACGAAGATTGGGGTATTGTACATACTTGTGTAAAAAGTTGTGTATATTTTGTGCATTAGTAGATTTACTGTTGTATATTGTTTCACTTTACAAAGTAGCTTTGTTCTGATTCTTGGTTTGGTAGTGTCAGACATTTAAGATTTGTGGAAAAACAACAATTACATTTCTATCAAAGCCAAATGCCCATAAAATGATTGTTGGAAATGTTGAGCACTACTGGGGGGGTGAATCAATGGTGTGTCTTACTACCAAATTTTTCCAATTAAAACTTCTCTATTGAATCATGCATCAAATAACCACAAACTCAATGGCAAATAGAAAATTATAACATGTGCACCATATGAGCATAAACCAAAAACCATAAGCAACAACATAGAATAAAAATGCACAACACATCAATCACACATGCACATAAGAAGACACAAGATATCTGGTGGAAAACTCTTCTCCGGAGAAAAAACCAACCTTGTTGCTGTTGCGCTGCTCATAATCTTCTATTATGTCAAGCAATTGATCTTTTACATAGATGATTGACTACCATCAATCAAGAGACTCGACCTCATATAAAATTAGCTGACTCCCATTTGCCAGGACACTCGATTCTACTGATCAACTTAGAAGACTATGTTATCACATGGATCTACGGACTACCATTTGTTGAAGGCCATCGCGATCAATGATCTTCGCCCAACTCCGATTGGATTATCCAACTACCATTGTATGGAGAAACTGTTCATTTCGCTGAAGCTTCGCAATCACTACTCCACACCCATGAAGTTACTGCTCCTTTACTTTATGCAGACCTCATTTGTTAAAATTGGCAACTAGGGTCAAACTCCATGTGGGTCATCTTATTTATGGCAACTGATATTTTTCTTGGACTCCTCTCATTGAGAGGTGTAGGATTGATCCAACCGCAGGCCACTTCAAGTGACCGAATTGATGGATGGAGGGCCAAGGTTCTAGGGCTGAGAGGGAAAGCTCCTAGGTTGAGTAAAGAAGGAACATAACACTGTATGGAGAGGCCTAAATGCAGGCCTAATGCTGTTGTCCTAGAATACCCTAGACGCAGTGATTCACTGGCATACGCTATTCTAAATGAGGTCTTTCATACTTGCAGGGAGGCCGAGTTTGGAAAGGATAATTATGAACTGTTTGAGGGTAGGAAAAGGTAAGGTAAGACTGTTTCGGAAGGCTGTTAGTATGCAACAGAGGTCTGTGGTAGGCCACAGGCCTAGCCACTCCAAAACAAGCTAACGTGGAAGTGTTAGGGTCTGCCATATGCTCAAAATAGCAGCATGAGGAGGCAACCATCTACCTTGACTAGGCCGCAGTTCATTAAGGTTGTTCAATGTATGTTTTGGGGCATGACTGTTGGGTTGTTGTAGGTTACAATGGGACATTAGCAAGCATGATGCTGCAAACATAAATGGGACAACAACCAATCATTGGAGCAACAATGACATGTGGTAGCAAAAGCACATTGAGACAACAGTAGCAATGCTGAACAATGGTACAACAACATGGTGTTGCAAGGGACAAAAGCATGGTGTTGCAAGGGACAACAACATGGTAAGTGGTACAACAGGACATGGTGCTTGTTGGAGCTTGGTACTTGGGACAACAAGCTATGACATGGCACAACAATGCTAAACAATGGGACACCAACAAATGAAATCTTGGTGAAGCATGGTAGATGGGACAACAAGGACATGGTCATGGGACAACAAGCAATCATGGTACAACAATATGATGTGTGCAACATGGTAATGAGGTCCAGCATAGTGATGATGAGTGCAACACGATGCAACACAGTGAGGTGCAGTGTGATGACAAGGTGCAACACTATGATGGGTGGAGTCACCTGGGAGAATCAGTTGAAGCAACATGTCTTCAACTGAGTTCATCCTCTTAGAGATGATCTATGCTCTTATTTAAGATAAGTCAAAGTGTTGACTTCTGTTGTAAATGTACTATCTCTCTCTCTCTCTCTGTGCTGATCTATTGAAGAACATATAAGAAGAATTGATCAAGGGTTTCCCCACATTGGGGTTTGTCCTTGGCTAGCATCTTGTGTCCTCTTGTCTTGGCTTGTCTTCTGCGATCTATGTTTATGTTCTTTCTGCAGTTTACTTTAATGTTGATGTGATTGCTAATCTGGAAAAGATATTGAGCTAACTGTGAAAATTGAAATAAATTGCTCTAAGCATAGAACATACCTAAAATTAACATCATTTCATCTATTTTCAAACTGGATCCCAAGACATTATGCTCAACTCTGATTCAAATATGCAATCATGCTCTTAGCAACAAGACTCTCCGCAAATCATAATAAATAATACAACAACAACATGCTCTATATTCGAGCAAATAGTGGCCACAATCTATCCAATGAAAATTGAACAATATAATAAGTGAATCACCAACAACTAAAATAAATCTCACACTCAACCATAACGTCAAACCCTCGCTCCAAAATATAATTACAACATAATACAATCAACAACACAATGGCTATGTGCCAAATGCACTAGCAGTTTCTACAATAACGAATGTGAGTCACAAACTTGGAGCTATACCAAACTCTCCATCAATACCAACAAACTCTACTACAACTCTCTGCAATTTTGATATGCAATTTGAAGTTCTGAATCAATACATTGCTTCAACAAATAGAATTGCTCATTTTGCTGCCATTAGAACTCATGGAGCGAAGCAATCCTACTCACAAATAGGTTTGAAGCGTATTCACTCTTGCAACCTTCTCTTACTCACATATACTCACATCCAACCATCACACAACTCCAAAATGAAAAATATAAAACATGTAGGGTGAAATTTACTTTTGGACTGGGATTAAAAGTGCACAAAGTTGATGAAATCAAGCCGTTATCATCGCTACTTGTGCACTAAAGGTGTTCACACCCATTGGAGGTCTCTTTCAACCCATTTCAACCTTTACCAATTAATTTAGAAGCTTCCCTGAACATAGAAGTCGAAATACTTTAGATGTGCATGAGGAATTTGGAGAAAAGTCGTTTCTAAGATGCATACACGACTCTTGTGAAGGAAACCTACGTATCTATGTGGTTCTTATGAAGGAAACCTGCGTATGCCCTCAAAAACCAAGTTATTAACTCTACTTTGGCTCCAAACTTCTTTAAACTAATCCTCTTCTGCTCTAAGCATCTGTACACGCCTCCAAACCTCTTCCAATTCCTTTGATACCTTTGCAAATGGATAAAAATTTGTCTCCTAAGTGCCACTATCAAGTTGATCTAAAGGTCAAGAAATAAAGGTTGGCAAGGCTGCCAACAATTCCTCAACTCTCCTCAAACACCTACACAAGCTGCAACACATATGAATTGACCTATAACATCTATGCAAGCCACTGTAGCACATCTCCATCATCATCATGAGACCAACAAACTACTGCAACAAGGTCACCTCCAGTTCCTGCACTAGGTTATGATTCTTGCACTAGATCATGAACACCATTAGCACAAGAGGAACCATCAACCACACTGTCCATAGCAACCATATAGTAGCAAGCAACATCAATGACCAATATACTCTCTCTGCTCATATAATGAGGTGTAGAACCCCAACAGTCAAAGCATAGCATGAGGCACATGTGGACACCTCTAAGCATATCATAATGCCTACTATGAATGGTTGAAGTAAACAAGACCAAATAATGCTCCCCCTAAATACGTGCCATCTCTAACATCATCTCAAGATTGTAGTGATTTGCTTTCGCTGCAAACAATGCTTCCTTTCGACAAAGAAGCACCATATGGACTAAGACTCCACATGACGATGACTGAAAGACATATAACATTGTACATAAATGGTTGTAGCATTGACATAAAATCTCATACATAACTCATATGACCATAACATGACCTCATGAATCATGACTAAATGGCCCAATGATACATACAATAAAAGTACATGGATTCATTAGCATTTTACATGGATATATCAATGAATACATGGCTGCTATGATAATCTCCTATTGATTAATGACTCAAATACATGATATATCATAGTTGTTACATCAACATTAGCTCATATATATGGCTACAAAATGACTCCATTTAGACTCCTTGATAACATGCCTATCACCATGATGACTCAAATCACTAATGATTGGACCCAATACCAATGTGAAATGATGAAACAATGGTAAATACATGGTTGTAATAAACAGCATATAACAACCTATACATGATTGGTCCATGTCCCATGTCATCTCTATACATGGTTGAAGCAATGATTTGTTAAATTATGGTATGTTCTATGCTTAGAGCAGTTTACTTTTTTTCTTTCTATTAGCCACAGATCAGCAATCACATATACATTAAGTAAAGTGCAGATAGAACATTAAACGATCAACAGAAAACAAGCCAAGACAAGAGACACAAGATGTGGTGGCTAGCAAGGGACAAACCCCAATGCGGGGAAACCCTTTGATCAAATCTTCTTTTATCTTCAATAGTTCAGCAGAGAGAAATAGTACAAAATCAGAATTCTGTAATTTTATATCAGCAGCAACAAACCCTAGATCAGCAAAGTCAAACTTGGTCAAATGAGTTGAATTTGACCTCCAATGTGCTTGGTCAATTTCCGGTCAACTAGCTTTCGAACAGCCTGAAGAAACAACCCTTGAACAACCCCAAAAACACAGTCGAACTGCTGTTGACTGAAGTCAACCTGCTGCCCAAAACTAGGGCAGTCAACGTTGGTCAAACTTGTGGAGGGATTGCCTCGATTTTTGTGCCAAAATCTGCAGCTTTTCGAGGAGAGGCAACCACACCAAAACCACACCCTTGATGAGTCAATGCTTAGTCAACGCAGGTCAAAGAGACCTTCAATAGCTTCTGCGTCCTCCTTGCCCTAATGCGTCCTCCTAATTCTTCCCACATGTGAACTGATCCTTGTATAACCCAAAGCTAAGGAGAGAGAGAATAATGAGTGAGATGAGATGAGTTGATAATGAATCAACCTCACTTGTACTTATATGATTTGCTGGGCATGTGTGCCACACATTTTGCTGCTGGCCGACCTTGACAATTTGTCAAGTAAATATAAATAAATTCATATCTTTATAAATACTCGTTGGAATCGGATGATCTTTAGATCAATCCTACACCTCTCGACAAGAGGAATCTAGGAAAAATATCAGCTGCCATAAATAAGATGACTCACATGGAGTTTGGCCCTAGTTGCCAATTTTAACACTCCCTCTCAACTAGGGAGAACTCCATTTGCTAATCCGTCTGACCGTCGGTATTGTTCAACCATCAAATGCATTGCCTTGCATTGTTGGATCTGCTCTACTGAACTATGAAGAAGAAGAAATGATCGAGAATGTATCATACCATCCTCCACTGACCCGAAGTCAGTTTCATATTGTGTCATACCACTCTCATTGATCCTAGATCAGTATCATTGATCTCAGATCAATGGAGGTCATCCTAGCATAGGGAGTACGGTAGATACAATGATGCGTCCATCGATAGTACTACTAATGGTCCCTAACCCCATTTCCCTACTCATTGATCAGATGAGAGGTACTTCCCATGAGTCCCAAACTGCATGGGTAGGATGCCTCGACAGGAGAACTAATCATCTTGTCCACAGGAGAACGAATCATCCTGTCCAACAGTTGCCACAGGAGAACTAATCGTCTTGGCCCACAGTCGCCATGGAGAACTAATCATCCGGGCCCACAGGAGAACTAATCATCTTGTCCTACAGTCGCTGCGGGGTGTCACAGGGGAAGGTTGAACCTTTTACCCTCTACATAGTGCACCACCAGGGGATGGTGAGTTGCCCTGTGGTCGCAGGTCGCTCCAAGAAGTACCCCCGCCCCCTTGGAGCTCCCAGAGCTTAATACATCATACTCGACCCACATAAGAGGGTCTCTGAACGACACCAAGTTGTTCTCAGAAAGTCAAGAATTTGACCTTTCCCAGGGGCTTTGTCAAAATGTCGGCGACTTGTTCATCTGTACTGATATGTTGGAGCCTTATTGCTCCCCACTGCACCATATCCCGAATATAGTGGTACCTGATATCGATATGCTTAGAGCGATCATGAAATACGAGATTCTTTGATAAACGAATCCCGCTCTGGTTGTCACACAGGATCACGATGGTATCCAATGTAAATCCAAACAACTCACTGAAGAGCTTTCGCAACCAGACCGCCTCACAAGAGGCCATATTGGTAGCAATGTACTCTGCCTTGGCGGTGCTCAAAGCCACCGATTTCTGCTTCCTGCTCATCTAGCATATCGAGGCAGATCCCAAAGAGAAACAACACCCAGAAGTGCTCTTTCAGTCCACCACACTGCATGCCCAATCAGCATCGATATATCCATGTAGTCTCACATCTCTGGCAGTGTATCTCAACCCATGAGTGATTGTGCCACAAAGATATCTCAACAGATTCTTGGCACCAATCCAATGTGAGTGGTGAGGCTCAACCATATGTTGACTCAACGTGTTGACTGCAAAACATATATTCGGATTAGAGTTCACCAAGAACATCAATGCTCCGATGAGTTGACGACACTCGGCAACATTTTGTAAAACGGGTCTGGCAACACTATCGCTCAACTTCTTGAAGTCAAGCTCCATCGGGGTAGTCACGAGCTTGTAGTCCACCTTACCGAATCTCTCCAATATCTTCACCACATAGTTTCCCTAAGATAGGAAAATCTCCCTTGGCTTCTGCCAGACTTCTAGTCGTAGGAAATAGTGCATCACTCCTAGGTCCTTCATCTCAAATTCAAAAGACAACTCCCTCTTATATTTGTGAATGAGAGGGTCTGCACCTGTTAGAAAGAGGTCGTCAACGTACAACACCAGTATGAGAGGTTTGTTATCTTCAACCTTAAAGTAAAGGTTAGGGTCGACTTCACTCCTAGTGAATCCCAACTTCATCAGGTAGCTATCAATACTCTCATACCATGCTCGGAGTGCCTGCTTCAGCCCATAGAGGGCTTTCTTCAACCTGCACACATGAGATTCTAGATCATGAATCTCAAATCCTTCGGGTTGCTCCACATAGACCTCCTCTTTGATTGAACCATGCAAGATCGCGGTCTTGACATCCATCTGATGTAGGTTCCATCCTTGCGAAGCACCAAGGGCTATGATCGAGCGGATGGTGGTATATCGGGCAATAGGTGCAAATATCTCATCATAGTCTATACCTTCCTTCTGAGAGAAGCCACAAATGACAAAACGAGCCTTATACTTTTCCGCACTTCCATCAACTGCATGCTTTATCTTGTAAAGCCATTTTGAAGTGACAACTGCTTTGTCCTGGGGTTTTGGGACCACATCCTAGACATCGTTTTTCATGATGGACTCATATTCCTCAGCCATAGCATTCTTCCATATTTGATGTTTAACAGCTTCTGCGAATGACGAAGGCTCATTTTGGATGATCGTGCTCATGATGGCAAGTATCCCTGATACCTGGTCGGCTTCTTACTTTCTCGGAAGGTTCCCCTGGGTGCAATGTGCCCTTCAGCATCATCAAGTGTCCACCTAAGCCATGAAGGCCTCTTCCTAGAAGAGGGAGGCTCTTGTGGAGGGGGATCAATAGGATCCATAGGTTCTTCCACATCGGGCATCATCTCATCTTCCTTTTCCTTTGGTTCCCTGGTGTCAGCTTCTTTAGATCCCCTTTGAGTAGGAAGGTTGTCAACTTTGCTAAGAGCGATATCTTCGTCAAAGGTGACATCATGGCTAGTCTCGATTTCCCTTTGACCAGCCACATAGATTCTATAGCCCACGACGATTCCTTTCTTTCCAGATGCACCCAATTTATTCCTTTTCTCCTTCGGCACATGAAAATATACCGGACTGCCAAAAATTCTAAAATAAGACACATCAGGTTTCTTACCAGTGAACATCTCTTTAGGAGTCGTGGAACCCAATGCTTGGTGAGGGCATCGGTTTTGCACATATATGGCGGTATTTGCAGCTTTGGCCCAAAGAAACTTCGGAAGTCTTTGATCATGGAGCATAGCACGGACAACTTCCACAATCATACGATTCGTCGTTTCCGCCACACCATTCTGCTCAGGAGTATATGGTGGTGTAGTCTCCCTCTTAATGCCAGCCTCTTTGCAAAAGTCATGGAGCTCATTGGATTCATATTCAGTCCCATTATTAATCCTTAAGATCTTGATCTTCTTTTCAGTTTGATTCTCGATCAAGGATTTGAAGTGACGAAACCAAGTGAACACTTCATCCTTCTTTTTTAAGAAGTATATCTAGGTCTTGCGAGAGTAATCATTTGTAAAAGTGAGGTAATATAAATATCCTCCCAAAGAGTTCACATGCATCATACCAGATATGTCTGAGTGAACCAACTGCAGTATATCAGAGGTCTTGCTTTGGCTTGATGGGAGTGGTCCCCTTTTGAGCTTCCCTTCGGCACATCCAGGACATACACCTTCTTGCTCTACTTGGAACTCGGGCATCCCTGTCACCATTTGTCTTGCATTGGGTAGAGCTTTATAATGAAGGTGAGCAAATCTCCGATGCCATAGTTCGGACTGAAGTGGTGTCACAAGACATGACACCAACGGACTTCCTCCGACCTGATATAATGAATTAAATCGAAACCCAAGAGTGAAAGCTTCCTTAAAATTCTTTTTCCATACACGTACCTTGCCATCAATGAAGGTTACCTTGTAGCTTTTGTCCTCCATTGCCGAAACGGACACCAGGTTCTTTTTGAGATCAGGGACATATAGGACTTCTTGCAAATGAATTGTATTAGCTTGATTCATTTGAAGAGTGACATTCCCCACGCCTTTCACGGGATATTTTCCGTTGTCCCCCAGAACAATTTCCAGGTTGGTCTCCTTCTCTATCAGATTAGAGAGAGCTTCTTTGTAACCAGTGAAGTGCCTTGAGGCACCACTATCAACAAGCCAATTTCCCAGCGAGTCCGAGGGAGCAGTAGTAGAGAGGGCCGCTAGTAGACAATATTCATCTTTCTTATTGTTAACAACATTAGATTCATACCTGGAGTTTCTTTCCTTCTTGAAGGGTTGTCCTCTTCCTTGATTTCCGACATTTCTTTTACCTCTTCCATTGGACCTGCCATTCCTTTGATTGCCTTGAGAGTGATTTTGGTCATCGTCATGGTGTGAGTCCCTCTTATCAGGGCACTCCCTCGCATAGTGGCCCATTTTGATGCAATTGTAACGTCGACCTTTTCTTCCACCCTTTGGTCCAACCTTTCCTTTGGATTTAGCCCCATAATTGTTTCTTCTTTTAGCAAGAGAAGAAAAGGTAGAGGGATGGCCTTTAAGTGCAGGCTTTTTTTGCTCTTTCATCCTTGTGTTTTCTTGAATACATCTAGCCATCAATTCCTCAAATCCTAGGATGACATTATTGTTGAGAAGAGTAGTCCTGACTATATACCATTCAGGTGGCTGTCCTCCAAGAGTTGTGATAGTCATTTCCCTGTCAGGAACTACTTCCCCAATAGATAGGAGATCATTCTTGATCTCGATGATCCTTAAGAAATATGCTTGAATACTCTCATCTTTGCCCTTCTTCATTTCCTTCAGCTTATTTCTAAGGAACATGATTTGCATCATTAACTTTAAATAAACTCACCAATCTATTGTAGATTTCCTTGGAGGTTGTCAGCTCAGAAACATAGGCCACTAGGCGCTTGTCAATAGAGTCCCGGATGATCTTTCTTGCTTTGACTTCTCCCTTGGACCACTTGCTTTTGGCAACAACAGATGCATTTGATGGAGGCGCAACAATATTGCCTCTCACATGGTCCAACACTTCCTGATCTTCTAAAGTCAGATCGAGAGACATCTTCCATCTGTGATAGTTAGACTTCTCATGGAGCTTGTCTTCGGCGGGGAAGAGTGTTGAGGACCCCATGAAGTTTTTAGGATAGCCTTGCCAACCTTCTCTTCGGTGATTGCTCTTGCTTGGGTTTTGTCTTCACCTCAGCTCTGATACCATGTTAAATTATGGTATGTTCTATGCTTAGAGTAGTTTACTTCTTTTCTTCTTATTAGCCATAGATTAGCAATCACATATACATTAAGTAAAGTGCAGATAGAACATTAAATGATCAACAGAAAACAAGCCAAGACAAGAGACACAAGATGTGGCGGCTAGCCAGGGACAAACCCCAATGCGGGGAAACCTAAGTAACCTGACACGGGGATTTGGGATTCGTAGGATACGGGAATTCGAGTGTCGGATTCGGACACGTTGACCCCCCAGAACAGGACACATAGGATTCATTATATATATATATATATTAAAAATTAGATATTTATTACACATTCTCATTAATGATACAAATTCATTGATTTCAAACAATAGATCTTCATCTAGATGTTAGTTTTATTGTTTACAAAGCAAGTTCGTAACATTATAGCATGCATAGTACATACAAAATTCAAATACATGTCACATAAATCATGATTCATAAATGAAAGACAATGTACAAGATAGTAAGATAAAGACCACTAACAGCGGTAGTTTTCTCAATAAGTCATCAAATCAAAATGTGTTACATAGGTAGTGCAATGCCAATGGAAAATAGAAATACAAAATATAAAACAACTACATGTATACAAGCCTCAAGGCAATAGGTAGCCCATGACTCATGAGTCATCAATCCTCATAGTCATCATCAGAATCAGCATCGAAGTCCTCATCATCATGGTCACCACTGCTCTCCTCTGCATCCTCCTCCTCCCTTGTATCCATAGTTGCCTCTGCATCTGCTGGTGTGGAGGATGACCCCTGTATAGATTCTGATGACAATACCATGATCATCTTGTAATATCTTCCATTCTTTTTCTAACCCTTCTAGTAGATCTTCCCATGTAGTGCAATGTCTTTTCAAAAATTCCTTGTACTAGTCATTGACTCATTGGTAACATCAATGTAGCAAGGATATACAAAATGAAAGGGGAGGCTGGGCAATTTACCAATTTAGAATTCCACTCAATTGTAAACTAAATTAGAAAAAATAAAACATATATGCCTTGAGATTTAGCTCAAGCTGTGGTTTGAATCCCAAAATCGAGACACACTGTGTCCTAACCGGACATGACCGGGATTCGATCGTGTCCCATTTTTGGATTCGAATTCCCATCGAATCATGTCAGATTCGTGGGATTCAGACACGTGGCCTGTTTTGGACGAATTAGGTTTCAAAGGGGGAAACCCTTTGATCAAATCTTCTTTTATCTTCAATAGTTCAGCAGACAGAAATAGTACAAAATCAGAATTCTGTTATTTTATATCAGCAGCAGCAAACCCTAGATCTACAAAGTCAAACTTGGTCAAACGAGTTGAAATAGACCTCCATTGTGCTTGGTCAATCTCCGGTCAACTAGCCTTCGAACAGCTTGAAGAAACAACCCCTGAATAGCCCCAAAAACACAGTCAAACTTTTGTTGACTGAAGTCATCTTGCTGCCCAAAACTAGGGTAGTCAACGCTGGTCAAACCTGTGGACGGATTGCCCCGATTTCTGTGCCAAATTCTGTGGCTTGCCTAGGAGAGGCAGCCACACCAAAACCACACCCTTGATGAGTCAATGCTTGGTCAACGCAGGTCAAAGAGACCTTCAACAGCTTCAGCGTCCTCCTTTCAGCTTCCTCCTTGCTCTAATGTGTCCTCCTTCTTCCCACGTGTGAACTGTTCCTTGTATAGCCCAAAGCTAAGGAGAGAGGGAAGAATGAGTGAGATGAGATGAGTTGATAATGAATCAACCTCACTTGTACTTATATGATTTTGCTTGGCTTGTGTGCCACACATTTAGCTGCTGGCCGACCTTGACAATTTGTCAAGTAAATACAAATAAATTCATATCTTTATAAATACTTAACGGAATCTGATGATCTTTAGATCAATCCTACACCTCTCGACAAGAGGAATCTAAGAAAAATATTAGCTGCCATAAATAAGATGACCCACATGGAGTTTGGCCCTAGTTTCCGCTTTTAACATGATCACATTCTATGCATGGTTGCACATCTTTTCAGCCAACTACTAGTGAAACCAAAAACATATATGTGGCTGAAAAATGTATCAATTTCAATAAAGAAAACACGTATATAACTGAGTGAATGTTATGAACAAAAGTAAAAAAGTCAATGCAAATATCATACCACGCATACCTCCCCCTGAGCTCAGTGTACCTCCAATATGCAGGATGATCCTGTGGACCTGAATGTACATGAGGTTCAAATGAGCTCATCATATGCTGTTGCAACAACTTGTACTCATCAAGTTGCCATGCTTCTACCATAATCTCCCCCTGAGGTTATGCACCTCTCATGAACTCTACAGTCCTCTATGAGTATGCAAGAAATAATCATGGACTGAAGGAGGGGATGCTCTTCACTACTTGAAGAGTTGTTGCTCCTTCTTTCTCCACATGGTCTTTCGCTGTTTCCTTTCTTCCTTCACTGATTTTCTATTAGGTCCTCTTTGTTTTTGCTGCATTTGTCGATTTTTCGTTGAATAACAAGGCAACAAACAGTCTCTTGCCATATGGCCAAAATTATGGCATGTGTAACACTCCACATGGCCAAGATATGAAGCAAGAGAATCAAATCTCCTGTTGCTGATGCCAGAGCTATACCTTGCTTGCAATGTGCTTCTCTTCCATTGGTTAGATCTGCAATTAGTTGCCTTATGGCCAAACATGTTACATGAATATCAATAACCATAAAAAGCACGATTTTACCTGATGGCCAATCTTGGCGCAAGTTTTGATGATGTGATTTGTACACTGTGCTCCTACAGTTAGCTGCAACATGTCCAAACTTGTGGCAGTTGTAACACTCAACCTTTCTCATCAAAGGAATTAGTGGGCTTTGATTCCTTTGGAATCTTACAAATCTGCCACGATCTCCTCTTGGAGCAAGAGATCTTCTAAATGTAGGTGCTCCTCGAGGTTTTATTTTCTGCTGCTGTTGGATCTGCTGCTGGTTCTGCTTCATTTTTCCTTGGTTGGTACTCTTGCTGCTGGTATTGTTTGCTACATGATTCTTTGGTTCTTCTTTGTTGTTTTTGCTTGCATGCAAATTGGACTCACCTTTTTGAAATCCAAGACCAGATTTATCCAATGGTCATCTTTGGATCTCAAGCAAATCATCCAATGCCACAGTGCTTTTCTCCATCTTCTGTTGCTTTCTCAAGGACACCACTTCAACTTCTAATCTCTCACACTCGTTTTCCTTTTCTTGGTACTACTTCGTCATACCTTCCTCAAATTTTTCTGATTTTGCCAATTTAATCTTTACGCTGACAATTTCTTCCTTGTGCTTGGCCTCCTTATCATCACATATCTGCAACAATTTTTCTTGATCCTTGCCTGCCACTGTTAGTCTAGAAATCCCTTAATATCATTCTCATCTTCACTATGCACTTCAACATGAACAAAATCTGAATCATCAAAATTGTAACTTAACAAAAAATCATTAATATTTATCCCTTTGGATTCAAGATTTTTTGGTTTCATCTCATCATTAGCTGAATCATTTGCACTAGAAGAATGAGATTCTTGTGGCTGAGATTTTTGATTTTGTAGGCCCTTCTTATTCTTCTTCTTGTTTCTCTTTTTCTCAAACTCCTTATTGCCGCTAGTACCATCTCCATATATGGACTCTAGTTTGTCCCACATTTCTTCAGCATATTTCAAACCTACTAGCTTTTCTAAATCATCGTCATGAAGATTCTTGTAGATTATGCATTTAGCTTGTGCATCTTGCTGCAAAAATTTAGGTACAATTGGATCCTTGCCACATCCTTCACATACTAGTCTCCAAATGTTAGATCCAAAAGACAAAAACTGAGATTTAACATTTTTTCTCCATATCTTGAAATTTGCAGCAGTAAGAACAAGTATTCCTTGAGAGTTCATCCTGAATTTATTTATTTATTTATTTTTTTCTATTATTGTTTTTGTTTTATTCAGATTTCTACTAGCAAAACCCAGATTTGCTCTCCAGCGATCAAGCTGAAACCAAGAGCCCTGCTTTGATATCAATTGTTGGAAACCTTGAGCACTACTGGGCGGGGGGAGCGGATGAATTAGTAGTGTGTCTTATTACCAAATTTTGCCAATTAAAACTTCTCTATTAAACCATACATCAAATAACCAGTAGCTCAATGACAAATAACAAATTATAACACGTGCACCTTATGAGCATAAACCAAAAACCATAAGAAACAACATAGAATAAACAGGCACAACACATCAATCACACATGCACATAAGAAGACACAAGATATCTGGTGGAAAAGCCTCTCCGAGCAAAAAACCACCCTTGCTACTACTTCACTGCTTTGAATCTTCTATTATGTCAAGCAATTGATCTTTTACATAGATGATTGACTTCCATCAACCAGGAGACTCGACCTCATATAAAACCAATTGACTCCCATCAATGAGGAGACTCGATTCTACTAATTAGCTCATAAGACTATGCTCTCACATGGATCTACAGGTAACCATCTGCTAAAGGCCACCACGATCAACGATCCTCGCCCACCACCGATTGTACTATCCAACTACCTTTCGCTAAAATTTCGCAATCACTGCTCCACACCCATGAAGTTACTACTCCTCTACTCTATTCAGACCTCATTTCATCTATTTTCAAACTGGATCCCAAGATACTATGCTCAACTCTGATTCAACTCTGCAATCATGCTCTCAGCAACAAGCCTCTTTGCAAATCATAATAAAAAATACCACAACAACATGCTCTCTACTCAAGCAAATAGTGGCCACAATCTATCCAATCAGTGAATCACCCAACAACTAAAATAAATCTCACACTCAGCCATAAGATCAAACCCTCACTCCAAAATATAATTACTGCATAATACAATCAACAACATAAAACACAATGGCTATGTGCCAAATGCACCAACAGTTCTTGCAATAACAAATGTGAGTGTCACAAACTAGGAGCTATACCAAGCTCCCCATCTATACCAACAAACTCTACTACAACTCTCTGCATCTCTGATCTGCAATCTTAAGTTATGAATCAATACACTGCTTCAACAAATAGATCTGCTCATTTTGTTGCCATTAGAACTCATAGACTGAAGCAATCCTGCTCACAAATTGGTATGAAGCATATTCACCCTATGCAGCCTTCTCTTACTCACATATACACACATCCAACCATCACACAACTCCAATATGAAAAATATAAAACATGTAGGGCAAAATTCAATTTTGGACTGGGATCAAGAGTCCACAAAGTTGACGAAATCAAGCCATTATCATCACTACTTGTGCACTAAAGGTGTTCACACCGATTGAAGGACTCTTTCAACCCATTTTGACCTTTAGCAATTAATTTAGAAGCTTCCTCGAACATACAAGTTGAAATACTTTAGATGTGCACAAGGAATCTGGAGAAAAATCACTTCCAGGATGCATACAAGACTCTTGTGAAGGAAACCTACATGTACATGACTCTTATGAAAGAAACCTGTCTATGCCCTCAAAAACGAAGTTTTCAACTCTACTTTGGCTCCAAATTTCCTGAAACCAATCCTCTTTTTCTCTAAGCATCTGTACAAGCATGCAAACCTCTTCCAAGTCCTTTGACACCTCTGCAAATGGATCAAACTTGTCTCCTAAGTGCCACTATCAAGTTGACCTAAAGGCAAACAAGAAAAGTTTGGCAAGATCGCCAACAAGTCCTCAACTCTCCTTAAGCACTTGCACAAGCTGCAACACATCTGAATTGACCTACTGTAACATCTCTGCAACCTACTGTGGCACATCTCCATCATCATCATTAGACCAACAAACTACTGCAACAAGATCACCTCTAGTTCCTGCACTAGGTCATGAACACCATTAGCACAAGAGGAACCATCGACCACACCAATGCCATAATCTGACCATCATGAGTGTGACCTCATACAGTTGACATCAATGCCAAGACAACCATCTCAATGCCAACTCAACTAGTTGCAACCATGCTACAAGGAAGACATCCACACATCGACATGACTACATAGGGTTGACATCAATGCCAACATGAGCTAGCTGCCATCATGAACCAATGCCCAACATCAGCTAGCTAGATTCAATATGAGAAGTGTAGGGCTAATCCACTACCACAACTATGTACGTTTTTTAAGATCTTCAATGTGATATTTGTTAAATTTTTTTAAATTAAGACACCCAAACCTCATTGGAAACAAACGTGGATTGCTTCATGCTAGTCTTTGTTGTTATGTGGCTTAATCTAAAACCATACATGTGAAGGGACAAGACATTTAATAGCAACTAATGTTTAGTGAAGATGCAGTTTGGACAAATTTGTTTTTGACAAATCATAGTGGCAATAATAGTTCAATGAAAATACAAATGGACCAGTAAATACGGTAAAACGATAAAGCGACCAAATAATAGGATAAAGATGCATGGAAAGTTTGTTAAAAATACAACATACATGTAAGAAGAGACTTGCAAAATTTGAATTTATTTTGCACAAAAAATCAACAAAGTGGAGGTTGAAACTTTTGTTGTCAAGGATCAATATAATCATAATTACCTATAAATATTTAGGTTGCATTTCGTCTTGTAGTCAAAGCTCCGATTAAGAGTACTAATATGGCATGTCAATATGATGTATATCAAAATACTAAGGAGATCTTGAATTTCTGGGACTACCTAATTAATGGGATAGAGATGAAATGCCATGCCATGAATTTAAGCTTCTATATACGTTTTGTTTGGTATAATGAGAGCGAAGCTATATTAGTTGTTTATAATCATGTTCTACCTTATTTTTATATAGGTAGGTATAACTCAGTTACATGGTTTATCTTTATAATTATTAATGAATGGCCAATTATATTGGAATGACATGTATGGTGTGTTGGTGTTTTGAATTGAACAGAAACAAACGAAGTGGAAAGTCCCAAATTCATTCCTTTCACTGGAGTTGGAAGGAGACTTGATGGTAAGACTATTAGCACTTCAACAACACCTAAAACCTCATCTCGAACTAGCAATTCCATGCCCCACGGTACAATTAGCAAATCATCATTGCCTAGATCCACTAAGTCTACAGTTGTGAAGAATCCTCGTGAAAAGCTCATGTTTGATTCAAATGCAAGTAATGGCTTACCAAAGGTATGCACTTTTAATTGAATGAACTATAAAAATACCTTTTATATTTATTTTTTCATCAATCTCTCTAAATCATTATCATTCCTTTTTTTAGGATGCTTTAAAGGAGGTAGCTAAAGATGAGGCAAAAAAGGATCCACCAAAGTTCCAAGCTTTTACAGGGAAAAAATATTTATTAAAGTGATCGATAAGACACTTTATTTCTCTCTTGTGGGAATATTCAAAGGCACAATGAAATTAAGGGTTATCACATGTTATGCATTGAAGTGTTACTAAAACATTCCTGTACTTAAGAATGGGTGAACTGATAGACATAAGACCTAAGTTCATGAATTTTTATACAAAGCATTAATTGAATGGGAGTTGGATATACGATTCATTATATTTGATATAAGAAAATCAAGATGATGAGATACGTGATGAGTGTAGAAACTAGAGCCACTTGACGTGAAAGCACATGTTATTTGGTAGGTTAGGATATTTTATTATTTAGCACATTGTATGTGGATTGTCATAAGACAAGCTATATGAGGATTTTAAGGTAGTAAATGATGCTAAGATGGATTAAGGTTAGTTGAGATTGTTCAATATGTTAGTGAAACAAAAATCTTTGTATTAAGAGTTTTCCCTTGAAGGAAATGTTAGGATAAGAAATAACAAGGATTTAACTAGACAAAATTCAAAAAGTTAGTAAGGAAATACATTTCAACAAGAGCGCACAGAATACACACTAGCAATGATGGCTGAATAAGAGGAATGCTTCGAGATAGGGGACAAAATGCCTTATGATTACAAGTAGTTTCCTTTTCTTAGGGAAGACGTTGAAGATATTATAATCTAGAGATACCAATACTCTTTTTGAAATACAAGTTTTATGCACAAATACAAATATAGGTTAGGAGAATACACACCAACTTCAATTAACACACTAAATTGAATACAATATTTTGTAATACAAAAATATTTTACTTCGACTTACACATTTTTTTCCAATGTTGTATTTAAAGAAACTTGGTAGATGGAAACATGCCACTCACTCTATAAGACATTATTTTGTTTGTATGGAACCATTTTTATGAATTATGTGAAATTTTCACAATGACATAAGCAACATGTAGGTTTAGACACTACATTGGACTAATTGTCTACCACATGGGCAATAAACCAAACATTATTTCTAACATGTCTTCATAATGTTTAATTTTCTTTGACTCTTACAAGCTCTAGGAATTGCTCAAACTTATCTCTAGTTAATGCTTGTCGAAATTTTTGCAAAGTTTTGTTATGTAGTACACCAACCTAATTTTACACTTATTCCCTTGTAAAATGATATTGCAAACTCAATATGATTAGATTTCTAGTGAAATACTGAAAATCTTGAGTTGGATGTTAGTTTAATTATTGTAGAAAATGTCATATATCTATAACTTTTGAGTATCATTCTTAGTAAAATTGCTTCACATGTAGCTGTCACTATTACCTTGTACTCAAACTCAATAGATAATACTTTGACTATTGTTTGCATCACATTTCTACTAAGAGAGGATATTAATGTAGTTTTCCTCTCATCTATATCTTTGGCAAAGTTTGAAGATATGAATCCTTCTAATTTGACATCTCAACTCTTAAAGGGAATTTACTATTTCTCTCATATATTACAAAAAAAATATGGTTTTTAGTTCATTCTCTTCTTTCCAATAAGTTCTTCAAATTTTGTTTTTATTTATCCATATATTTAAGAGGGAATTTTCCAAAGTTCTCCCAAGTGGAGTTCCATTTTATTGCAAAATTAAGGGTATGCCATTATATTTAAACTTCACCATCAATGTATTACTATACTAAATATAGATTACCACAATTGTCTTGGAATTATGTTGGATCTATTCCATATTCATCATCACAGTTTGAAGATGAAAATTTATACTCATATTGACTTAGAATTCTTCTTTAAGATATTTTAATAGCTAATATTCTATGCCAATATGAGTTTTGTGTTGAGAATTATAGATATTTATTGTAGCCTATTAAAATGTTTAATGAATTAAGATTTTTGAAAGGGGTGTGAAAGTTAAGATTGTAATGTTTATAATCATAGTTCAAGATACACTAAAATATCCATGGGATACTCTACTATTAGTTATGTTCCAAAATTATTTTGAAGCTTTTGATTTAATTTATTGATCAAAAGTTATGTCAATGAAAGATGAATTATTATTTTTTGTCGTTATTAGAACTTAGTTCAAATATTGAACTTGGACAAATGATAACTTAGAATATTGTACCAAACATAATAATTTTTTTACCAATGAAATTTCAAAATATCCTCTTTCTAACTTGTTTAGTTCCATCAAATTTGTGTTAGATTTTGAATCCATGATATCATGAAATATTTGATACCATATAGTATTTTAAGCATAAGAACAAGATATAGCAGCGGTAAAATAACTACACTACCAATTGGAAGACAAAAAGAAGAGAGAATGATAAATCACTCAAAGTAAGACATTGAAATACCAATTCAAATTATTTGTCAAAACACTAAAGGATTGCTTGTATTACATTGAATAAGTGAGTACAAAATATAGAACTCTCTCTAGGAGAGGGGAATTATGCACTAGGTGTGGTTTCTTAATGCATGCAAATGTAAAACATTGGTAAAATACCACTCAACAACAATTACCATATAGTATTTTAAGCATAAGAACAAGATATAGCAGCGGTAAAATAACCACTACCAATTGGAAGACAAAAAGAGAAGAGAGAATGATAAATCACTCAAAGTAAGACATTGAAATACCAATTCAAGTTCTTTCTCAAAAGACTAAAGGATTGTTTTTATTACATTGAATAAGTGAGTACAAAATATAGAATTCTCTCTAGGAGAGAGGAATTATGCACTAGGTGTGGTTTCTTAATGCATGCAGATTTTAAACACTGGTAAAATACCACTCAACAACAGTTCCCCTAGTCTCAGTTAAATGGCCATAAATGGAGTTATCCTTATTTAACTAGTCATACACATCAATTAGCTAGATATGCACAAGATAAAACTCATGCATATTCATGCATGTATGACAAACCTCAGTTAACTATACATGCACAAATGGAGAACTCATGCACACACAACATCTGCACATGCAACTCACGTATGCGTAATTAAAGTGACATGCAAGTCAAATCTTCAAAAATAAAATTGGATGCTGAAGAGATAATGTGCACTTGTCTAAGAGCCTAATATAACTAAGCAAGTGTGCTCTAGATGCCATGTCAATGCTCAGCCACTACCATATGTCATTGCCATGTCATCTGCTTGCTAAAAGTATAACTACTATAAATAGTCGTACAAATATATTATAAATAGTCGTACAAATATATTATAAATAGTAAAGCTCCTAAATAGTAGAAAAATGTGTGTAGGGAAATGTGCATGTACACCAAAAATTTGGATATGACCATAAATGTTAATGTTATGGTAATGAGAAGAGAAGATACTCCCTAAAACATTTGTTTGAAATTTTCATTACCTAAATGCCATTTGTTTTGCTTAAAATTGAAGAAGAATACAAAATCTAATAGAATATAATCTAAAACATATTGAAACTATAAATAAATGAGAAATTAGTTGGACCATTCAAATGCTATATAGTCTATTATGAAACGCATGGGAATAATGAAGAATTAGGGAAATGAACTAATTCCATGTGATGGGTTGCACATTTTCCACCCTATTAGTGAAAATTGGTTGTACACTTCCACGTGAAAAAACTGTAACACATACTATATGAAATGCAATATATGAGAGAGACAACTCACAATGCTTTATTATGTGAGAGAAGCTTATTTTTACATTAATCACTTTTTCTACATCCCTTATACTTGATCACAATTGATATGCCTATAAATATTACCAAATTAAGGTTTGATATAGACTATTTGGAATGTTACCACTAAATCTTGCATCTTAGTGCAAAGCTTCACTAAGCAACCTAGATTGAGTGCAACAATGGCAGTGTTACCACTATCACCTCAACAACTCCCCTCATTTTCGTGATGGACATAATTCATCACAAGGGAAGCTTCCATAGTATATGTTAAGGATCATGTAACCCATTTTGACTTCAGCTAAATGCCCCTAAGTGTTCCACAACAAGATTTCACCCGCGAATAAGTATGCAAGAATTAGTGTTTCGAGTTGATTAAGGTATAATTTGAAGAAAGTGAATTTAAGGGTTCCTATGGCTCAATCTAGAGGCTTATGTTAACAAATATAGGCTCAAATAAGTTCCCAAACACATACAATCAAGAAATTATACTTGGTTGTCATAAACTATGGTTTTAAACCATAAATTACAAGAAGCAAATATTTTACAACAACTATAAGAAAATCTCTAGAATTTAGGATATAGGCGTAAAATTAGGGCTAATTAAAGAGTAAATGTAAAGTATATTACAAATTTTATGTGATTAAAATAAGTATAACAACACAAACCATCCCTAGACATCTGCTCTAAATTATGGTTGAAAATGCATGTAAATTGATAATTTTGCTTTTCCAATTAATTGCAAATCAATCCTAACCCTAAGACAATGACAACTAAGACAAATAATGGTGAAAATGTATGATTTTGCTATAAATAAACCCTAATTTATCCTAGAGCAAGTATAAGAAAATTATTCAGGGTTTTTAAATATTGACACATCAGCTAAGGTTAGTACTTTTCTCAATCTAGTGCTATTAAAGTCTAGGAGTAAAACTCCTTGGAAGAAAAGAGATGGCGTGGATTCAAAGAAATTAATGGAGACAAACTTGTGTCCCTCAACTCTCTTACCCTAACGTCTATCTATCTTCTCAGAGAGTGAAAGGGAGGGAGCTAAAGCTAGGCCACCTTAAGAGAGAATTGATGAAAAGGAGATTTTAGAGCCACAAAACTATTGAGAAATCCATTAGGGCAACAACTTAGGGTTTTCTTGAATTGATTTCTCTTATTATGACATCATCTTATGATATTTATTTATTATTTATTCTTTCAAATTATCTTCTTTTTATCATCAAGATTAATGCCAATCAATGAAGATCACAAACAAAAGAAAACACAAGATGTAGGCGCTCAGCGAAAGAAAAACCCCCAACAAGGGGAAAACCCAGTCAAACCCTTCACTAGAAGACTTAAATCAAATTGAGACAACCATGACCTTTTTGACCAAGAAAAACCTTCCTCCATCCACCAAATCGGGCATTCAAGAAGATTAAAGTCAATATGAATTCAACTTCAATATCCAAACCAAATGGAGTCTCCTTTCTGCCAATTCTGAAATATTTGGCATGCATTCTTATCATTGCAACTTCATACTTCCTACTTTAGTTGGTATTGTTCATTTAGGTAGAAACAAGATGAGATAATGATCTTATACTTCTTCGATGTCCTTTATTCCTTGTATAATGAAGTATATCTCTTTTTCTAGATGTTTTCACACTACATCTTCCATTGTAATTACAGATCGAGTTCATCCTTTTAGATTAATGTCATACAAGGTTGATCTTTCTGCTTATATATAGTCTTCTAGGTTGAATCATCTTCAATAGGACCGACTTGCTAGATGTTGGAGACCAACTTGAAATTCCTTGAAGCCGACTTGGTGGAGGAGTAATTACATGGTATAATTTTTCTTTTTTTTAACATAATAAGCCCAAGAAGGGTCTACAACAAAATGATAATGATAATGACATAAGACACAAACCTATAAGCCTAAAATGGGGGCTTTGACCTATGGACCAATGACCCAAGCATGTGTTGATCTAGATTGTCATTGATGTCAATATGGCAATATTATGGATAATAAATGATGATGTGAAGCCAAGTTGTGCAGATCCGTGAAGCAACAGGAGCAAGAAGCCAAAGAGGAAAGCCATTGGAAATAATCGTGAAGCCAAAGAGTAAGAGGAAGAAGTTCATCGAAAGGAGCAAAGAGGAACATGCAGCAGAGGAGAAAAAAATAATGATTAAGAGGAGTTAACAATAATATTGAAGAAATAAGCGGAGGGAGTATTAAACCATGGAAACCTATTAAAATTCCTAATGCATATAATAAAAGTTCACAGCACATCGGAGAAATCAATATTGGCGTTTTTATTGCTTTATTATGTGTCACATTGAATCCCCTTGACTGCGATATGTATTACGAACCCAATGGTTCCATAAAAATATGCTCTATGGTTATATCGCATTCGCCATACCGGAACTATTGCATCGGAAGTTATGTATCAAAAAGGAATGCCACACTTGAACAATGTGATTGTGATATCATTGTGGACCTGCTACACCATTGCAATTCAACTTAATATAATATCGCATCCATCGCATAATCGCAAACCATTATGTTCGCATAATCATGTTCCATTCAAAACGCCGATTGTGATATAATATGCGGACCCGAGAGCTCCATTAGAATACACCTATATGTGGTATCGCTTCCGAGTATCGGAAGTTACACAAATCATAAAGGGTTGTCACCGTCAGACCGTCAATTGCGATAAGACTTGTGAACTTGACGGACCACAAATTGCGATATTGCTATGGACCTGACAGATCGCTGATTGCGATATTACTATGGACCGGACATACAGCCGATTGCGATAGAGGTTGTCGACCCAACAGATTTATTAATGATTGTTTAAAGATTATATCTCATTCGCTCCATCGGAAGAAAAAGCATGTGCACACTTGTAAAACCTCTAATTCTCATTAAGTTGCGATTATAGGATTAAAGGTCATGACTTGGCATTTGGGACCTCCATGTGGGTATAACCTCTTTTATGTGGTTTATGTGATTAATCAAGTCTATGATATAATTGGATGAAAGACTGTTCGATACAGTTTAATATACAAGATGACCTCCTCCCAATGAATGTGTCCTTTGGGTATTAGTGAAACCCGTATAAACACAAGCTAAATGCCTTCATGTCAAGTGTCGATCTCAGGCATAAAAAACAGAGAATAAGGAGAGTTCACTATTCATGAACTTGAAGAAACAGAGGAAGCCGAAGGTTGTGAAGCAAAAGATCTAGCAGACGACGAGGGTGTAATAGAAGCTGAAAGCCGAGCGAAGAAGGAAGCCGAAGACAGAGCAGGAAGACAAATCTTTTGACCAAGTTCATCTTGGAAGGCTCGGAACTGAAGTGAAGCCATAGGGAAGACATCAACCTATTACAAAGACTACAAGGACAAGGTTTGGTAAAGAAGTCCTTGGGAGCAGTATACTACAATCAAACATTTATTGACAAAGTAAAACTATAGGGTTGGAGCCCTTGGGATTGGTGCCTTAGAATTGGAAGGATTGGTGTCCTTGGAGTTGGTGCTCCTAAATTCAAAGTTGGTGCCTTGGTAAGATAGGGTCGAAGCCCTAGAGGTTGGAGCCTCATCAAAGTCCAAGTTGGTGCTTGGAAAAAATCATCAGATATTGTATTCAATCCTTTTCTATATATAATAAAATCATTTCTTTGATTAAATTGTAAGGAATCTAAACTGGTAATAATAACAATTGAAAAGAAATACTGATTCACCCCCCTCTTAGTATTTGCAACAATTGGTATTAGAGCCAGTTTCTTTAGAATTAACTTAATAATTGGAAGAAGGATTCTTAGTTACAACGAAGAATCAAGAAATGACAGGAAGGCTTCCCTTGTTTGATGGTACTAATTTTGGTTTTTGGAAAAAGAGAATGTCTTACTAATTAATGTCCCTTGTACCTAAAGTTTGGAACACTGTTTTGAATGGGTACAATGCTCCTCCCACTCTTCCTATTGATCAAGATGAAAGGAAAGCGTACATTGCAAATGCAAAAGCTCTAAATTGCATTACCAGTGGAATCACTGATTCTGAATTTACGAAAGTCTTGAATTGTGACTCTTCCAAATAAGTATGGGATAAGCTGGTTAGCTTATATGATGGGGACTCCAAAGTTAAGAAGGAAAAGCTTCAAACTCATAGGAGGCAGTTTGAAAGTTTGAAAATGGATGATGAAGTAGATATTGCATCATACTTCCTCCGAGTAGCTGAAGTAGTCAACTCTCTTAAAGCATTGGGAGAAAAGATTGAAGAACGCATTGTTGTTCAAAAAGTCTTAAGGTCTCTCCCAGACAGATTTGACTGCAAAATAAGTGCTATAGAAGAAATGAAGGACCTAGACACACTCAAGATGGATGAAATTCATGGAATCCTCATTGCCTTTGAGATGAGAAAAGGAATCCCAAGTTCCAAAGATGCAACATTCAAGGCCTCAAAATAAAAAAAGGGGAAAGGATGGAATACCAACAGTGATGACTCCGATGTTGAATCTGAATTGGCGCAATTTGTACTAAGGCTAAAGAAAGGATCCAAGATAAAAGGTAAGAACCCTCTTATCTGTTTCACATGTGGAAGAATAGGTCATTATGCTGCAAAATGTCCTCATAAGCATGATAGTGATGATGAGGAGGATTAAAAAAGGAGGATATACAAAAAGAAAGAATTTACTGAGAAGAATTTCTTCTCTAAACAAGATGAATCTGATGAGGATGAATATGTGGTCATAAAAAAGAAATCATCCAAAGGAAGTAATGATGAATCATATGAAGAAAATGACTATGCTAGAATAAAGGAAGTATTATTTATAGCATTCACTAAAGATGATGAATCAAGACAGGAAAATGAAGAAGATACAAACAAATTACTAATTAGTGCCATTGAAGAAAACGAAAAGTTACGAAAGAAGGTCATCTCACTTAAAACAAATAAAGAGGAAGCTAGAAGAAGGGAGGATGTCATATATGAAAGACATGAAGCTGAAATAATATCTCTCAAGAAAGAATTGGAACAAATCAAAAGAAGTTGGCAAAGTTCTCAAACACTTGATCACATTCTCAATGCTTATAAATCTCAAAGTGACAAGTCCGGGATTGGTTTTAAAGAAGAATCATCAAGTGATAAGGATAATATAAGAAGATATGTCGATGTACTTTGCAACAATCCAAAAGAAGAAAAATAATCTTATCAAAGGCTTGACTCAAATCCAAAGAATGAAGAAAGAGAAACTCCAATAAAGAAGGTTTATTCAAATCATGGCTATTAAAATAGGTACCAAACTATCTTTCTTGGGCATTGTTATTATTGTAAAAATTTTGGTCATCAAGCTAAACATTGCATGGCTCATAAGAATGAAGCACCAAGATTGAAGGATCAGACAAACAAACCATGTAGTCTTAAAGGGCAAGGACAACTCAAGACCTTCAACTCTTTTGATCCTTTGGCCAAACTTGATCCAATTTTCTCATTATGTAATGATAATGGACATAGCGAACAAAATTTCCCCCTCAAAAATAAAGAAGCAAAAGATGAAAATCCCAATACGGATAAATGTGGCCTAGCTCTATGTGCTCACAGTGAGGAAATTCTTTGGTTTGTGGATAGTGGGTGCTCCAGAGATATGACAGGTGACAAAAGGAAAGAAATGTATCCATTGGGAGTGGGTCTGCCAAAATTGTTGGAAAAGGAACTGTTACCCTTATTAATGGAAAATGAAAGGCTCAAAATGCTTTGCTGGTAGATGGGCTCAAACACAATCTCTTGAGTGTTAGCTAAATCTGTGATCAAGGACATAATGTTGTCTTCAACACTAAAAATTGTGAAGTAAGGAACTCTTCCTCAGGAGAACTTGTGGCGAAAGGAGTTAGAACATCATATAACATCTACATTCTGAACAAAATTCAAGAAGATAAATGTTATCTAAGTCAAATAGATGAAAGCTGGTTGTGGCATAAGCGACTGGGGCATACAAGTTTTGACAACTTGATCAATATCAACAAAATCAATGCAGTAAGGGACTTTTCAAAGATGTCCAAACCAGATCAAAATGTATGTGGCCCATGTCAACATGGCAAGCAAACTAGAACCAACCACAAGACTAAGGAGTTCTCCACATCAAAACCTTTAGAGATTATTCATGCAAATTTATGTGGCCCAACCAAAACTCCAACACTCTAAGGAGAAACGTATTTTGCTTTATTTGTTGATGACTATACTAGAATGATGTGGGTATATTTCATTCAATATAAATATGAAGCATTTAAATGTTTTAAGAATCTTAAATCTCTTGTAGAAAATGAAAAGGACTTCAAAATTAAATTTCTTAGAACAAATAGAGGAGGAGAATTCACATCAAAAGAATTTGATAAATGCATTAAAGAACATGGAATCGAAAGAGAGCTCTCCGATGCTAGAACACCTAAGAAAAATGGGGTAGTTGAAAGGAGAAACCAAACTATTCAAGAAATGGCAAGAACTATGTTACTAGCAATGGACTTGCAGCGAAAATTTTGGAAGGAAGTTGTCAGGACAATAGTTTATACCTTGAATCGAACTCAACTAAGACCAAATAATGAGAAGATTCATGAATTATGGAAAGGAAGACCTGCTTCAGTAAAATACTTCATGATTTTTGGAAGCAAATGCTTCATAAATATCAATGATGACTCACCAGGAAAATTTGATTCTCGGGTTGACAAAGGAATATTTCTTGGATATTCTACCATAAGCAAACCTTACAAGTGCTAAGTGGAAAGTATTGATGTGAAAATTGATGAAGGGCTTCCAGAAAAGAAAATTGAAGATCATGAAGTTGATCCATTTATTGAAGAAAGCGAATAAGAACCTGAAAAGGAAGAAAAATATCAAGAAAAACAAAAACAAAAAGAACCATCTCAAACTCCTTCAAAAGTGAAATTCCTCCAAAAAAAATCACTCGGAAGAGAAGATTATTGGCAATGTAGATGAAGGAATACAAACCCAAAGAAGGCTGACAAGTACACTAAAGAGAAATGATGTTGCTCTCCTATCTATGATAGAACCAAAAACTTTTACTCAAGAAAGGATCCTCATTGGGTGGAACCCATGGAAGAAGAAATGTCTTAATCGAGAAAAATGAGACACGGGATGATCCAGGTTTGGGTGTGAAGAAGGACCCTTCCAAGACCTTGTACTTTCGTGATGTGTTAAATTGCATTTTAAAATAACATTAATGAATACATTTGCATGCGGAAAAGAAGAGGAACATAACAATCATCAACACATGAAAACATAAGCGTTGATAACAGAGTTCTTCCAAAAGGGACTACGTCTCCGGGCCCAAGTGTCAAGAGGTGTAGGCCGCTACATTAAGTGCTATCAATAATGGTGATGTACACAAGAGATGATGTCACAATCATACAAGGAAAAATTCCCTCACACAGGAGTGGCTCTAAGAGATGTTCCACAATTTGAACTCTCAATCAAAAGACTCCTATCAGTATGACACAAAAACATGCATGATGAGTATCCTGCCAACATGGCACAAAAGGGATCTCAATCCAAAACTTGCATGACGACAAAAAGAGTATCCCAACAACATACAACAAGGGATCTCAAAACATAACATGATGAGTTATGACAGTAAGTACATCATATGGAAGATTCCACATCAAATCAAGCAAGGAATCATGACAACATATAATAAACAAGATCCTGCATCAACATCAATCAAGGATCTATGCAACATAATGTATAAAGAAGAAATATATGAACAAATCATATACCTCACAGCACGGGCCATTAGAAGAATCAGATGTTCATATCTTTAGCAGAAACAATCCATGGTGAATGCGTTGTTCACATTGTCGATGCGCAGGCACAACCCGTTATCAATCTGGACTTCAGCTCCCCTTGCATCTATCGTTTTCTAGCTTGTCCCAATCCGGGCATCTGAAACAGAAGTTGTCAAAAGTGCTGAAGCTTGCTTCGATCTCACAGCAATGATTATACAAGAAGAAGATTGCTCTAGACTCGCTGCAATGTAGCTCTCTGGCTATCTGGCTGTGTAGCACTCTGGCTACGTCGCTGCAGCTCTATGGCTCTGCTTGATCCTTTGGTTCATGGCTCACCTTCACGCGCTGCCTCGATCAAGCTCTGTGGCTCTCTCCGGCTTTGCGATGCTCTGGCTTTCAAGCGCTCTGCTTCATGCTTCTCTGCGTGACTCACGACATTGTCTAGCTATCTATGGCTATATGGCCCTCTCGTGCTATGGCTCTCCATCGAGCGCAACCTCCTCATTGGCTCTCTGGCACTTCAGGCTCTCAGGCACTCTAACACGCAGGCTCTCGGGCTCCCCCTCTCTAGCCTCGACTCTCTGCATTCATTGTGTTTTATAACACTTTTTTATGACAAAGGCTGCTTAAAACGGGATCTGTTTTGTTTATAATAGAAGTTGTTTGCATAGAAGGATCAACGGGCACAACAAAAATCTCAGAATAGCCTTTTTTATGTTAAACAGAAATACACGTGGAAGCACTAAAAAACTAAAAACCCCGGACTTCAAATTTCATCAAATCGGGCCCATAAACCCATCGGTTCCATAAACCCATCAGGTCCGCGCTATATCACAATAACATATCGCTCTGTCAATGGCCCTGTATATCGGGGGATCACCGATCACTGATCACCGATACGCTGATCTGCTGATCTGCCGATCGCCAATATGCTGATTAAATATGGATTGTTGATCTGTTCCTTGATCGGACAGTCCAGATTTCATCGCATGTCACTATCGCATTGCCCCTTGGTATCTAGGATCGCCGATCTCCCGATCGCCGCTTTAATCTTGGGTGTTGATCTATTTTCTGATCCGACGACTGAGAACGCACATTACTGATCGCTATCACATATCACAATCACTATGGCCTGGGGGTTCTGCCTTTGGCATTCGCCGACGCCGATCGCTGATGCCGATCGCCGATGCTAATCACCGATCGCATGACTTAAGTCCCCGATATTGCATGCCTGTCTTCCTTTGACCCGATATATTGGAGATCGCTAATCGGGGGTTCTAAAGGCCTAGCCTTAAGTCCTCCCTTTGGACTCCTCCGATTGCGATTTGCCTTATTTTCCAACACTTAGAAAAGGTATGATTAGGTAAACCACAAAAGGTACATGTTTTTCGATGCCTTGATCTTCGTTCATTATTAACAACACGATCATAATCAAAATGAACATTCGAAGATCGAAAATGGTTATACCTTCCCTTGTTGTTTCTGATGTCAGTATGGCGATGAGAGCTTGCCTCAACTCTCTCCCTGCAATGGAAACTGCATGGGATAATGGGGATGTTTTACCATCATTCTCTTTCCTTGACGATGTCTCAGACGAATCTGACACCTTTGAGCACTCTCCTTTAGTGTATCTCGAGCCTGCAAATGGATGTTTGTGCACAACCTCCAAAGGTGGATTTGTGCCTTGGTTATTAACACCAAGTTCTTCTTTCTCCTCATGCCTCATATTTGTAAGGAGCCTCATGTTTGTCCCTGTAATTGGGATCTCCAAATCTCCAATAGACATCATAATATGAGAAGATGAAATCAAAAGGAAATCAACATCTTTTACCTCCTCTTTCGATTTGGAGAGAACTGATGAGGGTTTCTCATCATCCGTTGTTGGTGGTTCGCTCGCTATCTTAGTGCATTCCCCGACTTCTTTCCTGACATACCCAAGTCGTGCCTGATGGGGTAATTCTTCTACTTTGAATGCCTTCGCCATTAACGCCCAAGCATTTTCCTTCATACCCCATTCTCTTTAACAGTTTGGAGCCAATTCCTGTGGTATGATTTTCAAACACAGCGAAATCATCATCAAGAAACATACATGAAGATGGAGAACTACTTTTTACCTCACATGGGTCTTGCTGTAGCTTTTCCAAGGCCTCGTCCTTTGCTTGCAGTTGTCGTAGAAAACTTTGTTTCTCTTCTTTATCTTCATGTAGACACATCTTCAATTCATCGTTCTCTGTTTGAAGATTATCTTTGTTTTGCTTCAGTTCATCCATGGGCTCTTCCGTGGCTTGCAACTGAAGCTGCAATCACTCCTTTTCCTCTATCTCTTTCTGTAGAGTTTCATACACAATTTCCACTCTCTTGGAAATGTCGACCATGGTCTCGTACATCTCTCTTTCATCTTATATCATTGTTCACACCGCAATTCACATACACGTAAAGACCGCTCTGATACCACTGATCTAGGTCCAGGTGTGAAGAAGGACCCTTCCAAGACCTTTTACTTTCGTGATGTGTTAAATTGCATTTTAAAAGAATATTAATGAATACATCTGCATGTGGAAAATAAGAGGAACATAACAATCATCAACACATGAAAACATAAGCATTGATACTGGAGTTCGTCTAGGAGGGACTATGTTTCTGGGCCCCGGTGTCAAGATGGTGTAGGCCGCTGCATTAAGTGTTGTCAATAATGGTGATGTACACAAGAGATGATGTCGTGATCATACAAGTAAACATGCCCTCACACAAGAGTGGCTCTAAGATATGTTCCACAACTGGAACTCTCAATCAAAAGACTCTTATCAGTATGACACAAAAACATGCATGATGAGTATCTCACCAACATGGCACAAAATGGATCTCAACGCAAAACATGCATGATGACAACAAGAGTATCCCAACAACATACAACAAGGGATCTCAAAACATAACATGATGAGTTATGACAACAAGTACATCATATAGAAGATTATGCATCAAATCAAGCAAGGAATCATGACAACATATAATAAACAAGATCTTGTATCAACATCAATCAAGGATCCGTGCAACATAATCTATAAAGAAGAAATATATGAACAAATCATATACCTCACACCACGGGCCATCAAAAGAAGCAGATGTTCATATCTTAGCAGAAATAATCCACAGTGAATGCGTTGTTCACATTGTCAATGCGCAGGCACAACCCGTTACCAATCTGGACTTCGGCTCCCCTTGTATCGATCGTTTTCTGGCTTGTCCCAATCCGGGAATCTGAAACAGAAGTTGTCGAAAGTGCTGAAGCTTGCTTTGATTTCACAACAACGATTATACAAGAAGAAGACTGCTTTGGACTCGCTGCAATGTAGCTCTCTGGCTATTTGGTTGTGTAGCGCTCTGGCTACATCACTGCAGCTCTACGGCTTTGCCTGACCCTCTGGTTTGTGGCTCACCTTCACGCACTGCCTCGATCAAGCTTTGTGGCTCTCTGCGGATCTGTGACGCTCTGGCTTTCAAGTGCTCTGATTTCATGCTTCTCTGCGTGACTCACGACACTATCTAGCTATCTCTGGCTATTTGGCCCTCTTGTGCTGCGGCTCTCCATCGGGCGCAGCCTCCTCATTGGCTCTCTGGCACTTTAGGCTCTTGGGCATTCTAGCACGCAGGCTCTCGGGCTCCCCCTCTCTAGCCTTGGCTCTTTGCATTCATCGTGTTTTATAACACGTTTTTATGACAAAGACCGCTTAAAACGAGATTTGTTTTGTTTATAATAGAAGTCGTTTCATAGAAGGATCGGCAGGCACAACAAAAACCTCAGAATAGTCTTTTTTTCTGTTAAACAAAAATACACGCGGAAACACTAAAAAACTAAAAACCCTGGACTTCAAATTTCATCAAATGAGATCCATAAACCCATCGGGTTCGTGCTATATCGCAATCGTATATCGCTCTGTCAGTGGCCCTGTATATTATGGGATTAACGATCGCCGATCGCCGATACGCTAATCTGTCGATCGCCGATATGTTGATTAGATCTGGACTATTGATCTGTTCCTTGATCGAACAGTCTAGATTGCATCGCATGTCGCTATCGCATTGACCCTTGGTATCTGGGATTGCCGATTTAATCCTGGCCATTGATCTGTTTTCCAATCTGATGGCCGAGATCACACATCGCTGATCGCTATCGCATATCGCAATCGCTGCAGCCCGGGGGTTCTGCCTTTGGCATCCGCCGACGTATCTTTGTCCTGTGTGTCTCTCTGGAGCCACCTGGATCAGGGAGCTGGTACCTCATCCAAAGGATAAAAATATAATTGGAACTAAGAGGGTGTTAAAAAAAAATGAATGAAGATGGAAAAATCATCAGAAATAAGGTAAGACTTGTCTATAAAGGTTATTCACAAATTGAAGGAATCGATTTTGAAGAAACCTTTGAATCGATAGCTTGTATGGAAGCTATAAGGATGTTCTTAGCATTTGCATGCTCAAAAGGATTCAAAGTCTATCAAATGGATGTAAAATCAACATTTTTGAATGGGGAGCTCAAGGAAGAATTCTACATGGAGTAACCATAAGGTTTTGATATAACAGAAGAAAAAGACTTTGTATGTAAGTTGAAAAATGCATTGTACGGTTTGAAACAAGCTCCTAGAGCATGATACGCGAGATTGTATCACTATCTACAATGACAAAAATTCAAAAATGAGGTGGCAGGAAGTAATCTCTACATGAAGATGGATGAGGATAAATTACTAATCACCCTTGTATATGTTGATGCTCTGATTTTTTCTAGCAATAATGATGAAATGAGGCACAAGTTTGCTCAAAATATGTCAAAAGAATTCAAAATGTCAATGATTGGTGAGCTATTCTACTTCCTTGGACTACAAGTATCACAAACCACAACATGTATGTTTATCTCTGAAACAAAATATCTCAAAGACATGCTTAAAAGATATGGAATGGAAGAATGTGCACCTATGAGCACACCGATGACAACAAAATGCAAATTAAGCAAAGATGATGAATCCGCCCCAGTAGATGCAACTCTTTACTGGTCAATCATTGGAGCTCTCTTATACTTAACTGATACAAGGCCCGACATTATGCAAGCAGTGGGAATGATGGGAAGATTTCAATACGATCCTAAGCAATCCCACATGTTGGCTGTGAAAAGAATTCTCAGATACTTGAAAGGGACTCTTGACTTTGGTCTTTGGTATCCCAAAAGCACAAATACTACAATGACAACTTATATCGATGCTGATTGGGTTGGAAGCATGGATGATCGTAAAAGCACCAGTGGAAATGCATTTTTTATGGGAGATTTCTTGGTAGCTTGGCTCAACAAAAAACAACCATCTATACCTGTCTCTACAGCTGAAGCCAATATATAGCCGCATCTGACTGTTGTACACAAATACTGTGGATGAAGGAAGCCTTGACGGATGTCAACATAGAAACTAAACAACCAATCACCATCTATTGTGATAACACAAGTGCTATCAATCTCAGTAAAAATCCAGTGATGCACTCAAAAAACCAAACATATACCAATCAGGTATCCTTTTCTTTGTGAACAGTTGGCTGAACAAAACATCAAGTTGGAATATATCAATACCAAGGAACATATTGCATATATTTTCACCAAACCTCTTCCTAGAGAAGCATTTGAACATATCCGTCAAAATATGGGGGTTATTACTTTAGCATCACACTAAATCGATTCTTAAAATGCCTCATGATAGGGGGGGTCGTTTGACAGGGGAGCAACTTGACAGGAGGAACAATTCGATAGGGGGAGTCCTTGTGCACTCCTTTGCCATTGATTTCAAGGGGGAGAGAAGAAGAATATTGCCATCAATGAAAAAGGGGGAGATTGTTGAATTGGATTGTCATTGATGTAAATATGGAAATATTCTGGATACTAAATGATGAAGTGAAGCCAAGCTGAGTAGATCCGTGAAGCAACAGAAGCAAGAAGCCAAGGAGGAAAGCCATCAAGGAAGCCATTGGAAATCATCGTGAAGCCAAAGGGTAAGAGGAAGAATTTCATCAGAAGGAGCAAAGAGGAACACATAGCGGAGGAGCATAAAACAATGATTAAGAGGAGTTAATATTGATGTTGAAGAAATAAGCAGAGGGAGTTACATTAAACCATGGAAACCCGTTAAAATTTCCAATGCATATAATAAAAGTTCATAGCGCATAAGAGAAATCAATATCGGCGTTTTTATCGCTTTATTGTGTGTCACGTTGAATCCCTCGACTACAATATTTATTACGGACCCAGTGGTTCCATAACAATATGCTCTATGGTTATATCGCATCCGCCATACCGGAACTGCCGCATCGGAAGTTATGTATCACAAAGGAATGTCACACTTGAAAACTGTGATTGCGATATCTTTACGGACCCGCTGCACCATTGCAATTCAAATCAATATAATATCACATCCATCGCATAATCGCAAACCATTATGTTCACATAATCATGTTCCATTCAAAACGCCAATTGCGATATAATATGCGAACCCGAAAGTTCCATTAGAATACACCTTTATGTAACATCGCATCCAGGTATCGGAAGTTACACAAATCATAAAGGGTTGTCACTGTCGGACCGCTGATTGCGATTATACTTGTCAACCTGACGAACTGCCAATTGCAATATTACTGTGGACTCGACAGACTGCCGATTGCGATATTACTATGGACCCGAGGGACCGCTGATTGCGATAGAGGTTGTGGACCCAACGTATTTATTAATGACAGAGCATGTGCACACTTGTAAAACCTTCGATTCTCATGAAGTTGCAGTTGCGGGATTAAAGGTGATGACTTGGCATGTGGGACCTCCATGTGGATATAGACTCTTTTATGTGGTTTCCGTGATTAATCAAGTCTACGATATAATTGGACAGAAGATTGTTCGATATAGTTTAATATACAAGTCAACCTCCTCCCAATGAACGTGTCCTTTGGGTATTAGTGAAACTCGTATAAACATAAGCTAAATCCCTTCATCTCAAGTATCGATCTTGGGCATAAAAAATAGAGAATAAGGAGAGTTCACAACTCATGAACTTGAAGAAACAGAGGAAGCCGAAGATCTAGCAAACGCTGAAGGTGAAGCAGAAGTTGAAGGTCGAGCGAAGAAGGAAAACGAAGAAAGAGTGGGAAGACAAATCTATTGACCGAGTTCATCTTGGAAGGCTCAGACCCGAAGTGAAGCCATAGGGCAGACAACGACCTGTTACAAAGACTACAAGGACATGGTTTGGTAAAGAAGTCCTTGGGAGCAGTATAATACAATCAAACATTTCTTGATAGAGTAAAACTATAGGGTCAGAGCCGTTGGGGTTGGTGCCTAAGAATTGGAAGGATTGGTGTCCTTGGAGTTGGTGCTTCTAAATTCAAGGTTGGTGCCTTGGTAAGATAGGGTCGAAGCCCTAGAGGTTGGAGCCTCATCAAATTCCAAGTTGGTGCTTAGAAAAATTCATCATATATTGTATTCAATCCTTTTCTATATATAATAAAATCATTTCTTTGATTAAATTGTAAGGAATCTAAACTGGTAATAATAACAATTGAAAAGAAATAATGTGACGACATCCATAAGGGTGTCCATTTCATCCTCCAAAGTATCATGACGAGGGAATCATTATGCTAATGAATGATGTCATCATGTTGAACAACGTACAGTCGCCTCTAAAGGGGTCCATGTCGTCATCATCATCATCATCAAATATCCTCCAAAGTAGGGAAACATCCATTGAGTAGGTGCAATGTCATCCTAGTGGAATCTTGCTATCTCTAGGGAACATATTATTGCTATCTCTAGGGCTAGCCTAGTGGAAACACGCCCAACTTGCTCGTTGTCCATACATTTATACAAGAATAGAGAAAGGTGTGAATTAGAAATAATTCCCCCAAATCTAGACCGTCAAAGTCATGGGCATATTTACAAGATATGATGCTTGCTTGTTTTTTGGAAGATCTTAGTTGGAAAACAACTTGAGATTTGATTACATAGGATTAATATATCATAGAATAATCTTAGAATAGGTTGGATTTGTTTCATTTGATAACCAGTTTCTTTGTTTGGGACGCAGTCTATCGATGACTGCAACAAGAATCACCTAATTGGGGATGTTCTGAGAAAAACCCATGTCGCAGATTTCCAAGATTCATCTTAGTTTGTTTGAAAATCATGTCTGAAGTTGGTTACTCAATTATGCCTGGCATGGGTTGTTTGAATTGTATATCATGAGCTGGAGCATAATGGAGTTGAACTGTGTATGAGTTAGGTAACACAAATCCATGTCAACATCCCTAAGAACAAAATCCATGTTTTAGAATTCCTCTTGGAGCTATGTAGATATGCCAACCATGGAAGTTGGTTATTGTTACTGCATGGGAACCACTATAACAACACTAGGATGTTAGGAAAAATACCAAGGAGGGGGCAAGGGGGGAGGAGGAAGGGGGGGTGCGGTGTGAATCAATGTTTTTTGTTAGGATATTCTGACACATAGGAAATAGTTAAGTATAACTTGGTCTAGTGTAGAGTTAGGTAAAGTGTGTTTCTTTACTATGTACTTCTGTAACTTACAATCCGATGGTCATGATATGTAGTGATCTGACGATTCATTCTCTCCTCGGTATTACCAACACTTGATCTGTGGCTTAACACCCGATTGGTCCATGATCTCTATTTAAAGAGCATGGAGGGTCATTTGTAGGGTAATCGTTCAAGAGAGAAGATTATGAACATTTTCATTCTTTTATTAATAAATTGCCTGAAGTGGTCATGTTGGCTTAGGTTGTGGACTGTTTCTCTCTTTGAGGGTTTTAACCACGTCAAGAATACTGGTGTATTGATCTGTGATCTATTTGTGAGCAGTGTCCTTTGGTGTTCTGTCTGAGGAACTTACCCTGTATATTCTTACATGGTATCAGAGCTATTTGTGGGTTGCATCCATTGGTGATCCAAATCTGAAGTCGGTACAACTGCATCCGACTGTCGTTTCCTAGATCTACTATTTATGACTGCTTTCGGGCCAAGAGGACTGCTCTATTATGTTAGGAGCATTTGGTCCAGTGAGAAACCCCTTTTGTTTTACGTATAAAGGTTTCTGGTAGCCCTAGCTACGTTATTTTTTAGATCTGGAGGTATACAGTCTTTATTTGCAGTTCTAGCTATTCATCTCTCTGTTTATTTCGGTTTATTTAGTTCTCTATTTTTTATTACCGGATCTATACCTTTCATTTCTGCATATGCTCTTTGTCTCGTGTCTCTGTGCAATCTGGGCAAATAAAAAAAAAAGAGGAAGGATTTTTCTCATGTGTATGCTCTTTTCCACCGCGCCTTAGTGTGATCTTGGAAAATCAAAAACATTGGGGAAAATATTTAGTTTCTGGCTAAAGCTAACTTCAAGCCGTAAGGTTTGTTTTTTTTTGTATGTCCATGTTGGATTTTGTGTTTTTTGTTTTGCAGGCAAAAAAGAGCTTTTTCAAGTAAGCACACACCCCAAAGCTTCAGTGATTTAAAAAAAAAAAAACCCCTTTCCTCTTTTCCAAAAAGTACTAATGTTTTAAACTAGCTCACTTGGTCCAAAGTTACTTTATGAGAATAGAGGTCTTTAGTTCAAGTCTTTCTTTTTGTTGAGTTACTTTTTCAAAAAACACATGTAACTTATGTTTTCAAGTTACTTTATGTAAAAGTGTTCTTACCTATTATAAAAAGCGAGTCACTTATAATTCTAAAGTCTCTTTATCTTTTATTTAAGTTACAATTTAGTGGGTAGCTCATAAAGTACCATTGTAAAAGTGAGTTTTACTTATTTATAAAAGTGAGTCACATATTTTTTTATTTTTTTTTAAAGTGAGCTAATTAGATTAAGTTTGGAAAGGGGGGAGATTTTTTTTAAATATAACATTATCATTCATTTCTGCACATTCACACGCTTCGTCGACATCTTCAACAACTTTTTTTCAAAAATGCATAACTTCTTCATCCGGAAGCCGTTTTCAGAGCCACTTTTTTTGAATCAGCCTAATTTTTCGAGATGTTTCCATTGGAACACTTAGTTTCAACATATACAACCTCAGTTTCTGTTAAAATGGAAAGTCTATGCCATGTTATTCTTGGCAGCACCAACTACTTCCAATGGTGGTCCTACATTGTGGATTTACTTAGAAGTAAAGGCCTTTATAGAATAGCCTCAGGCCAAGAAACCAAACCTCAAGATGAAGATAAGGCAGCCAAATGGGAAAATAGGCAAGATCAAACACGTGG
>APFE031017745.1:0-24071 GCA_000404065.3 Pinus taeda
CAAGTATTTCTTAACTTTCCTTGATGATTTCTCCAGACGCACTTGGGTATACTTCTTAAAACTCAAGAGCGAAGTATTTAACACATTTTTGGCCTTCAAAGCCTTTGTTGAAAAACAATCTGGACATCAAATACTTAAGCTAAGAACTGATAATGGTGGAGAATATGTTAAAAACACATTCATCAACTTTTGCACCGAAAATGGAATTCAAATGCAACACACTGTTCCATACACTCCACAACAAAATGGTGTAGTTGAAAGGAAAAATGGCACCTTAAAGGAAATGGCTAATTGTATGCTGCAATCTAAAGGACTCAGTCTTAGTTTTTGGGCCGAAGCAATTAATTGTGCAAATATATAATAAATCGCACTCCTACTAAGGTTCTAAAGAATATCACTCCAGAAGAAGCTTGGAGTTCCATTAAACCAGATGTAAGTCACTTTCGTATTTTTGGAAGTGAAGCATGGGCCCATATTCCAGATGAAAAGCATAAAGCTTTAGAACCTAAGAGTGAGAAAAGTACTTTTGTTGGATATTCTGAAGATGTAAAAGGTTATAGACTTATTCCATTTAAGTCCAAAAATGTTATCATTAGAAGAGATGTAAAATTTGATGAAAATAAATCGGCCTGCGAGCCTAGTCCGGCGGATGTGCCACCTCTTCCTATCTCTTCTACTTTTGAAAACATTTCTTCTTCAGATGATGAAAGTGAGGATGATAATCCTCCACCACCTTCTCAGGATCCTCAACTTCCAAGATGGGTCCGTGCAACTCGGGATGCAGCAGGTGATCTTGCCGGTGATCCTACAGGTCAGCGACGTACACGTTCTCAGTTTGAAAGAGCCTCTTCTTTACTGGCTCAAGCTCCAGTAAATCATGATCCTGACACTTTTGCAGAAGCTTCAGGCCATCCACATTGGGAAGTAGCTATGAATGAAGAATATCATTCATTGTTGGCAAATGATACATGGGGTCTTGTTCCTCTACCAAAGGGACGCAAACTTGTTAGATGTAAATGGGTTTACAGAACCAAGTATGGACCAGATGGGAAAGTTGATAAACATGAAGCTCGTCTTGTTGCTAAGGGTTTTTCACAGGTTGAAGGCATTGACTACACTGAAACCTTCTCCCCTGTTCCAAAATGAACTCTATCCGCCTTGTTCTTTCCCTTGCTGCCTCTTTAAAATGGGAAGTCCATCAGATGGATGTTAAATCTGCCTTCTTGCATGGGGACTTGCATGAAGAAATCTATATGGAACAACCCATTGTCTTCATCCAAACAGACTCCAGCCTTGTATGTCGACTTAAGAAATCTCTTTATGGTCTCAAGCAAGCTCCTCGGGCTTGGTATGCCAAAATGGATAGCTTTCTTTTAGAATCTAGCTTTTCTAGGTGTTATTCTGACAATAATGTCTACACCAAGAAAGTGGGAAACTCTTTTATCATCCTTGTTCTTTATGTTGATGATCTTATTCTTACTGGTAGTGATCCCAACCTTATAAACCATGTGAAGTCCAGCCTTAAAAAGAAATTTGAAATGGCAGACTTAGGACACTTACACTATTTTCTCGGTCTTCAAGTCTTGCAATCCAAGGAGGGTATTTCCCTTTCCCAGTCCAAGTATGCTTGTGATATTCTTCGTCATTTTCACATGGAAGAATGTAAGCCAACCCCTTCTCCTTTCAGTCTGGAGTTAAACTTTCAGTCTTTTGTACTTCTCCTGAAGTTGATGCTACCTTATACCGTCAACTTGTAGGAAAACTCTTGTATTTAACCCATACTCGTCCTGACCTTTCCTTTGTTGTTGGCCTTGTTGCTCGTTTTATGCAAAACCCCCGTGAAAGTCATTGGAAAGCAGCTAAAAGAATACTTCGTTATGTTCGAGGTACAATACAGTTTGGGATTCATTACAGTGCCAAAGCAACTCCTCTATTAGTTGGTTTCACTGATTCTGATTGGGCTGGTGACCCTGATGATCGGAAGTCTACTGCCGGTTATGTCTTCACTCTTGGTTCAGGACCTATTACATGGGCTTGTAAGAAACAGGCTGCCATTTCTCTTTCGTCAGCAGAAGCAGAGTATCGTGGTGCCGTGGAAGCTAGTAAGGAAGCCTTGTGGCTTCGTCAGATCCTATCAGAATTGGCTTTGAGCAGCAGCATCCGACTACACTTTGGTGTGATAATCAAAGTGCCATTCAGCTTTGCAAAGATCCAGTTCAGCATCAGCGCAGCAAACACATTGAACTTCACATGCACTTCATCAGAAAGCTCATTCATGACCATGTTCTTGAAGTGCAATATTGTTCAACAGATGATCAGGTTGCAGAAATCTTCACAAAGGCTCTCACAGAGGCGAAGTTCACTAAACTTCGATATATGCTTGGAGTTCAGGAAGTTTTCACTAAGGGGGGATAGGCTCTAGTGCCTCCTTCCTTCTCCTATTGTGTCATATTTGTAAATCCTTCAATCCTATCCCAAGTTGTTCTTAAGGGGGGATGTTAGGATATTCCGACACATAGGAAATAGTTTAAGTTCAACTTGGTCTAGTATAGAGTTAGGTATAGAGTTAGGTAAAGTGTGTTTCTTTATCGTTGTACATTTTGTAACTTACAATCCGACGGTCACGATATGTAGTGATCCGACGGTTCATTCTCTCCTGGGTTTTACCGACACTTGATCCATGGCTTGACACCCGATTGGTCCATGAATTCTATTTAAAGCGCATGGAGGGTCATTTGTAGGTTAACCATGCATGAGAGAAGCTTATTTAAATTTTCATTCTTTTATTAATAAATTGCCTATAGTAGCCACGTTGGCGTAGGCCATGGACTGTTTCCCTCTTTGAGGGTTTTAACCACGTCAAAATATTGGTGTATTGATCTGTGATCTGTTTGTGAGCGGTGTTCTGTCTAAGGAACTTACCCTGTATATTCCTACATCTGTTAGTCAAAGAGGCTCTTTAAAATTCACTCTTGATCTCTCATCAATATTTCATTGTCAGATCGTAAATGATCCATCTCAGCCCTTAGCTATTGAAATATTTCCAAAAGCATAGTTGTGGGTTTTGATGTTCTCCCTCTGACTATACCCACACCTCTAGATTATCTCCTATGGTGGATGTTGGGCCAACTTATTTTGTTGGTCTTACTAGTTAAGTACACCCAAATCCTCTTCTTATTAAGATTTCTATGTGAAAACAACATGTATATCTTGTTATTTAGGTGCCCAGTTAGACCACAATATTGTAACATGGCTTTGATACCACTTGTAACATCCATTGGGATAACAAAAATAAATAAAAAACTTATTAATTAATTACCACTGAAATGAGGTATATCTTCCTACCATTTCATTATCTAAGGTTTGAGAAACACATAATTCATTTACCAAATTACGAAACCTTGGGTGTGTGTGTTCATATTGTTATATATAAAAGCTCCATAATAAGATATTTTGCATGCACATAACATTTACGTTATTCTTATAACTGAGCATTGGTATGATATGTATTATTGTTCTTTAGTAAAAATATTGATATGGTTTGAGTTATTGAGAAGCTTCACACATTCTTCAATTGGTGCCCTATATGTTTGTTCCTATTCTTCCCACATGGAAACATTTGTTCACATATCCATCATCAGCTCTGGTTGCACAAGGACAATTATGGCAATGACCTTGTCCCTGGCCAGCTTCATCTGCATTTTTGTTCCTCCCTCTTGTTGAGACTCCTCTGCAACAAACCCTAACCCACCTAGGGTTTTGGATCAGAATTCCTCATCATGCTTAGATAATCTCTAATGTTATAGTGGAGGCTTCCCTTTTTTTTTTTATCATGATTCAAATGAATGCAAGTACTTAGGATGGTTTGACTCCTCGTTTGCTATAGGTGTCAAATTGTTGGAAGGGTGGTTCTACTAGCTATCACCACTATTTATTTTGGTCACTTATTTGCAACTCTTCCCAGTACTCATTATTCCATATATTCTTACGCTCTCCTTTAGAGGGTTTACAAAATTTTACCAGTATTAACACTGTGATAGAATATTTACCCTTCAACTTCGAATCCAACACATTCCTTAGGTAGATTTTTAAGCGATGCTATCTTCTGGAGGGCATTTTTTTATTTTCCCCAAATTTAATTAAGGTTACTTATTTTTGACTCAATTAATCTGCAGGTATTTCGGGTCAACTTTCTAAAATGACTAATGCTTCGAAATTGCGTAAGTCCCTTTGCATGATGAGTTGACTCTCACACTGGGTCTCTGTTTTGTTTCCAAGTTCTTATTTTCTGTCATCCTAAAGGATAAAAGTTTTATTTTTTTGGAGGTTGTGGGCCTACAGTTTGACACCTTGATTTATCTACTTTTGCCCCTTGCTTTAAGGGTATTGTTGTATGCAAGATTTATTTTCATGGTTTGTTGGCCATAAGTTGTGTAACTAGAAATTTTGTATTATCTTTTAGGATTAAATAGTGATTCTATCTTTAGTTTTGAAATGGTTGAAAGTTCCCTTCTTGGCATTGTGGGTATAAACCCTATGCCATGGTACATTATTCTATTTAAAATTATGTTAAGTTACTATTAATACCCTTCATATATGCATAAATATTTTCTTGAATATTTATTAGTTAATTGTAAAGTTTGGTTGCTCTAGTCAAACAATGTTATTTAGGTTTTTTTATTAAGGATGTTTATATATATATATATATTCAAATTAATCCTCATTTCATATTATATCATGCATATATGATTGGTTTTCTTTCTATTTAGATATCTCAAACCCTAAGGTGGAAAAATAAATTATTACTTATAACTCACTTTCTTTATATTTAAATAATTGTTATAATAGTTTATCTTCCTTGATAATCTCTACGATTTTATTACTGTCCTATTATAACAAGTTTGGTCGGCACCACTGAGTAGAGAAAATTCATCTTTATTGGGCTATGTTTGTCTTATAAAATTCCTAGGGAATTGGGACTACTCCCAAGATGAACCTTTGGTTCCTCATGGGCTAACACACTTACAATCCTTTTATTCATGTCAAGGGTTATCATTAAGCATTTTCATATCTATTCTACATTTTCTTCTTGCATGCATCGTTATAGTAACTAGTGATGGTACAATAATAACCTTTATATTTCCTCATATGGTTTTCAAGATCACTATCTTTACTATTATGTTCTTTTCTTGCATTTTTCCTTCTACTCATATAAACATATTCTTTTAGTACAAAGAGTGCATACCAGAATCTTTTATACAGCTATATTCAACCAGTAACTTACCCCAAACAGGGTTATGTCCATACCACGAAATATAATCATGTCATGTTTTTTTTAATGAAAATGACTTCTTACTTACAAAATAAGCCTCTTATTCAAGAATCAATATATGTTTTAATTCCTTAATTCCACAGAACATATAAAACACTATTGCATAGAACCAAACTATATTCAACACGAAGGTTAAGTGTACTTATCTGCATAATTTAAATCTTTCAAGGAATTATTTCGAGCATAAGACTTGTCCTCCCAACCAGCGAATTTAGCTATTACGTCCAAAACTCCCCCAAGCCTCTTGTAATTTTCCCGAGTTGATTAACAGGCAGTACAGGTTCTTGCATCTCAAGGCTCTCAGTATGGCCAAGAACTTTCTAGCTTTGAGGTTTCCGCTGGCTCTTGGCCAACTCAAGAACACTCCAACCATTTTTCCACCTTAGAAACATCCTACTGAAGAATCTCTCTCCCTCTCCCTTGTAGCCTCTCTGGCTTCCAAAACTGAGATCATTTCATCTCCAAGGGAGGAGGATATAACTATCCCAAATGCTTGGAAAATTAAAATATTTTATTTTTTTAAGTCTTCTCCCATAATTCTATGATTTAGCATAACATTTTCTTTTAAAAGAAAACAAACAGTAAACTTTAACTTCTAGATTTTATTTTTTACTTTATTTAACCGTAATTTACCAAGTCTTTGTATAGTAAAGTAAATGACAATATTTACACTGCTAGGGAGGGTGTTACAAAGACTAAGATAAACTAAAATGATTTATTATTTAAATTAAACAATATTTAAATTAAGATAGATTTGTATGTCTCTTTTGTTGTTCTTTTTTAATTTTTACAATAAATGCACATCATGAAAATCAATTCTATTACAATTTTTAAAATGACATTTCACAACTCATTAGAGGCCTAAGTTAAAATATAAAGTGATTTTGGGTGAATAAATTATCTAAGTGTAAAAAAAGAAAGGTTGATTACCCAAATACAAAATTATATGTGAAATTATAGTAAAAAAATTATTGGCTTAAGCTGGAAAAAAGGAAAAAGAAAAAGTAAGATCATGGAAGTCAATGAAGAAATTTGACATAGTATAAAAATTTATTGTAGAAGGTGAACATAGTAATTTCCATCAATATTTTGGAAAAAATTCTTATAGATACTACAGTGAAATCCCTAGACCATAATCCATTTTGTTAGACCATTATCAAATTCTACAATCCACAAAAATATAGTTGGAGTTACAGGATCAAATTTCAGCCTATGATAAAAATTTTCATATGAGGAAATAATTAGAGTTACATGATACAAGTAGTAGGATTTCATGAATTATATGATCAAATTCACTAGAAAATGATCAAATTCACCAAACAATTATCAAATTTCCCATATTAAATTCAACAAACCTTGATCAATTTTTTATATCATGTGATGAATTTACTAAACTAATCAAATACCTTACATCAAAATTATTTGGTATGAGTTTGAAGTGGATTTGACTATACAACATGAAATGATCCAACTTCACTTCTTCCACCCCCTTTTGTAGTGAAACATGAAGGGATAGTAACTTTCTTTGAATGCTTTAACTTCGTCTCCCCAATAAGCATGATATGTGGCTAGAGTTGTAAGATCAAATTAGACTATTTTGTCAAACCATAATGTTTTATTTATTGATTACAAGTAGCCATAAATAATCTTTCATTAATCACCATAATATGTAACACAACATTCCATTAACAACAATAACAAAAATAGTATCATCATTAGACATGTTATAGATCAAGTCAAAAGAACCTATCCTTTTAACACCTCATTTCATATATATATATTTGAAAATTGTGAAAAAAAACTTAATATATAATAAATATAAGTGTCATTTCACAATGTAATGAAATTTTGTACATAATATGCTAGCGATAATTGACTTAGATGTCTTTTACAATTAAATGAAATGACTAGAATTGTTTAGCTTTAACTTAAACATAGAAATAATTCTATTTCAATGGATCATCTTTGTTCCTCATCACCTAATGTTCCTTAAATTGCCATATTTTCATATACAACATTAAAAAATCACTTAAACATACAAATAATTCTACTTTCAATTAATCATATCAATCCTTCATCACCAAATGTTTCATAAATTGCCACATATTCATATATGACATTAAAAAAGCAAGCAATTTGTGTAAACTTATTTACATGATCTTAATACAGTCTAACCATAAAAGATGGAATTAAATGTAAAAGGAGATGAAACTTAGTAAATAACCAAAAAAAAATGATTAACTACTCGATATTCATCTTCATGGTTGTTAAATTGTGTTGTATACCCTTATTGGCATAATGAAGGTTTCAAACACTAAACAACATAAAATTCTAACCAAGAATTCCTTTGAAATTTGAAAGTTGTTGATCCTCAATTTTATGAGGGTTAGGGTGACATGGTTAGAAAGAGAGAAGTACTTATAATAAAATCACATAACTTGATGGTGCTATCATAGTTTCATAATTATTAAAAAACAAACCACATAGAATCAACCATTCATGAATGCTATGTGGAAATAATTTAGTTTTAGAAAATGTGTTTTTCTTATAAGTTGTAAGTGACAACTTAGGAATATTATTGTATTGACATATTATCTCATAGCATGGAAACAAAATATCCATTCTAATAATCATGCCAAACCTTTACAATTTATAAAACCTTCCACATAAAACTAACATGCTTTATTTTCTCTAATATTTCTTCTTGTATGCCTTGAGAAAATCCTCAAAACAAATCATCACAAAGAAAAGGGACCAAATCATTTTTGTGAGGATGATGCCGCCATAAGGAGGAGGACCCTCTTTTCAAAAAATCTCTTTCAACATTTTCTCACCAATCCCAATGCATTTGGATAACTAAGATTAACATAAATATATGATTATTTTAAACTTTTGTGATCCATACTGATTTTGATAAAGTCTTTCAGATTATTCACATCATGAGTAACTGTTGGTCTCATGATGTGATTCATCTGAAAGACTTTATCAAAACAGATATATGATATGTAGTGAAACTCTTTGTCATGACATAAATATATGTAGGGAGACTCTTGAGAATGAATGACTGAGTGTGACACTTAAACCTTGATATGAATTTACAAAGGAACATAATGTGGATGATGAAGATACATAAAAGAGGGAGGGTGGATAGTCATTTCAACCATAAATTAGGATTACGTTGGTTTTTGCATGGCATATAATTCTTCTTTAAAGACACACATCTCAATCCATTTCATTATTCATGTATACCTCTTTTCCCTCTTAATATTTCTCTACAAATCCTAATTACATTGGTTTTTGCATGGCATATAATCCTTCTTTAGGGAAACACATCTCATCCATTTCATTTTTTATGTATACCTCTTTTCTTCTTAATCTTTCTCTACAAAGTAGTAGTAGACATGGATGTATGAGGATTTGTTTTTTAAACATGTGATGTCAACTAGCATGAAATGTGTCTCTCTCTCTCATACTTTTCCATATCTCATGTGCATTATGATATGTAGACACTTCAGAGTTATTTAGGATGGGATTGGTTTAATATGTTTTTAGGTAAGGTGTGTTTCTTTACTATGTTTTTGTAACTAACTACTCCAATGTTCATTATTATGTCTTAAACATAAAGAGATATGATGATCAATCTCCCCATTGATACTAATGGCACTTGATCCATGGGTTAACAACCAATTGATCCATGATCTCTATTTCAAGACCATAGATGTTCATTTGTTGATGATTGATTGTGAAGTATTCATATGTAAACTATTTTCTTTTGCATTAGTATATTGCCACAATAGGTTGTATGGGATGGAGCTATGCATTATTTCCCTCTTTTGAGGGTTTAACAACATAATACATTGGTGTATCAAGGCTCCTATGAAGATCCATTATTATTGTTGACTAAGATTATGAACATGTGTCCTTTCATGCATTAAAGGTCTTTATATCTTGATGTTTATATCATTTTGAGGCCATGTGAACCACTAAAATGCATATAGGGCATCATTTTTAGGGCACCATTTTTAGGACACCATTTTTAGTTACATTTTTGTTGGGTGCAGCCCAACTTGGCCTAGATTTTGGCAAAGAATCCACATTTTGTGGGGTGGAGCGCATTTTGAATACACTGTGTAGTGTCAAAAGGGCTTCGAGGTGGGTTGAAGCCCCTCCTTTTTGTAAAAGTGTGTGATTTTGTAAGTGATCAATGGTTTTGGCGCCATAGTTCCTTGTTTTAAGGAGTCCATGGTATTTTGATGATGTAACACTACAATGTAATAGTATATATAGGGTAAAATAATAAGAAGAGAATGATCATAATCAATCAGTGTTATGGATGAATTATTGTGATATGTAATTTGGTAAAAAGGGAGAGGCTCTGCAGCTGAGTGCACAGAGGCCTGGAGAAGAGTCTGCAGTTGAGTGCGCAGAAAGCCTGCAACTTAGTGGGCAGGCCAATCACTGTTTTCTTTTGAAAGATTCATTATATTAAATAACAATTCTTATGGATGTAACCCTGCACTGGGGTGAACCACGTTACATTGGTGTTTTGATGTGTATATTTGCTTATTTTTTGTCGTAGAGTAGTAGTTATTACAATTACATTTTACTTCAACACAATGATGGTTAATGGTTTTATATGGCATGTTTAAGTGATTAATCTAATGCGGCGAAGTAATTTATAAATGCTAATAATAATATAACATAGTAATACCACATCTTCTAATCCTTCAAGGTTGTAGAAACCTGGTTCTGCATCCTCCCATAGTCACTTCGGGTGAGACAATGATCTGCTTGCAGGTCATTGCCAAAAGGGCCAGTGATCAAGGGTTTTGTTGGTGTGTAGTATAGATTGAACCCTGGTCAACCCAAACCAAGCCAACAAGTTTTGTTGCTAGGACCAAGATCTGTTTGAGGGATTTGCATATGTGGTACCCGTCAAAGAAAGAGATTCAAGACTAGATAGACTTCAAAGAGAGAGAAGTTACGGATCAAGAAAACATAAACCCTCAACTGACATTTGAAGTTTGGTTATAGACGTATATTTTTACAAATCAATACAAAATTTTCTTCTATTCTTTTCCTATTGAGTTGTACAAGTAGATATCGAGGTTGACCAAATTGAAGAACTATTTTAAGGGTGAAGAACCTACAGTGTGGACTCCTGAACTGAAACAACGACTCAGGAGCACTGATAATAGGATCTCAAGGGCTATCGATTTCTGGATTGATAGCATCTTGGGAGGATTCATTACTGAGTTTTTCGTAGACTCGACCGTGTTTTTCAGTGAAGCGGAATAATTATTCTTCAAAGGACCACGAGGTAAGTATTTAAAATCTATGAAACTTTGGATTAAGATGCTTTTATGTGAAAAGTTAGTTTTATGGATGTAATCAAATCGCTATTTTACTTATGTTTGGAAGAAAAGAGAATAAATCTAAGCAAGAGATCAGAGTAACACGAAGTGGAAAGAGATATAGAGTATATACTAGAAAGAAAACTCATGAACAAGACCCAAAGACCTTTGTAGAGATTGACTATAGTCCTATTTTGAGTGGATCTAAAAGTGCAAGAGAAGAAATCCAACCTGATAACCCCCAGGTAACTTCATAGTATTCATCCTAACAGCTTGAGAGTTCGCAAAAGCTAGAATCTAGTAACAACCAGGGTGTTTTTGGATTCCCCCCTCCCCCTACCCCCTCCATCCCCATCCCCTCCCTTTACACATCCCCTCCCCCTCCAAGAAGAAGTATGGTTGATGATGTTAAGCTACTTATCTTGAAAAGAACTGGATTGGAGGATCCATAATAGTTTTGGTTTTTATGTGAAGTTGTATGGACAGTAAAGCAAATCATCGATGAGAATATGAAGAAATCACATCTCATTACGACGCTCCAAGATAGAGCATTGATATGGTATATGAAGTATTCAAATAATCAAAACATAATGTTTGTAGATATTAGAAAACACTATTAAGAGAGTTTAAGAAGTCAAAGTCTAAGTCGCAGTGCATCACCAAGTTGAAAGAGATCAAACAAAAACCTAATAAGTCTGTTTGGGAGTTTGATCAGAGATTTAAGGTGTTATTGGATCAAGTAAGCTTCGATATATCTCCACAGCAACATCAAGAATGGTTTATAGTTGTGCTGCTACCGCATATCATATTGCCATTGATGCAAAAAAAGATATAAAGTCAAGCTGAAGCTCTACAGATTGTGATGAAATTGGAAGCTTCGCCTATAAGAGATACTAATGCAGACATGCAACAAATTATGAATTAGCTTACAAACCTAACCCTACATATAAAATACATCAAGAAAATCAAAGAAGTTAGAGAAGAAGTATGTTGTATGAAGTGCATATCGGAGGGCCATTCTAAAGAACAATGCTCTATCTTCAAATATTACATGGCGGGTGGGGCACTAAATCCATTGAATGTAGGATCCAGCCTGTGGTAACTCAAAGCTACAATGGTCACCTATTCAGTTAAGGATGGAAAATCATCAAAACATCTTCCCTCTGGGAAGACTACCAGCTGTCACAGTGGATATTGAATGAGTTCACACTACTATTGATTTTGAGGTAATAGAGATTGTTGATGACAGTAACCCTTATCCTACACTTCTTGGAATTGACTGGGAATTTGACAATCTGGCCATAATTAATATGAAGAAGAGATAGATGATATTTGAAGGAAACAATATGAGAGTAATTGTTCCCTTGGATCCATCAAAAGGAGTAAGATATACAGAACCATTCAAAGAAGAATAATGTGCAACTGACATAGACAATATCTATCAAATGACAGTGAAGGAACAAGACTGTGTTAACCCTACTGCAGAAGGCAAGTTGAGTTGGGAGTGTGATAGTTCTTGTACATCAGACTCAAATGAAGATTTGGAGAACTCACATAATAGGTTGCATGAAGTATACACAAGGCGTTGTGCAAGAATTACCAGATCAATTCGATGTATGATATCTGTGGTATGTAACCTATCTCCTTATGATGGATTAGGTGATGTAAATAATTTTCTTAATGATTATGAAGAACAAGTTCCAGAAAATCAAAGGTTGTCAGCCATGGATATAGCCCTGAAAGCTACCCTTTCTAGATGGTGGAATGCACACAAGAAGAATATAGGAGGTTGGCAGGAATGTCAAAGACTAATGGGGATAAGGTTTGGACAAATAGATACAAAGATGTAGATAAAATATGATGATGAAACTAATCCTAGGAAGCATATCTAGCTATGCACTACAACATGGAAGGAGATTCTACAACAAGAATGGGTACATGGATTCATTCATACATTAGAGACAATCCCTAAGAACTAGTACCTAGAAACGAAACTTCAACATGGTACCGTGAACTGGGAAGACATGATTGATGGCTTCATATTAAAATTCATCTTTGAGGACGATTTCCCCTACATAGATTTGGCCCCTTAGACAGTGAAGAAGAGGATATTTGAGAATGTAACCACACTGACATGGAAGCAACCTAATTGGATTGCGCAGATAGAAAATGCACTGGAGTGTTATAACATTACTACAAATGAAGAAGAAGATACTTGCAACATCGACATAAAAGAGTCAGAAGGATACCATGAAGTAATTGAACCTAAGCTAGAAATACCAAGCATAAAGAAGCCACTAAATACCAAGAAGGTGAACATAAGATTAGAAAAGGAACCCAAGTTTGCAACAATAGGAGACTGCTGGGACGAGGAGACAATTAGTAAAGTTACAAAGTTACTTAATGAATATCAAGAACTTTTTCCCACCAAGTTTTCAGAGATGAAGGGTATAATAGGAGATCTAGGAGTCATGAATATTCCCCTTAAGCCTGATGTGAAGCTGGTCAAACAAATACCTTATAGGCTGAACCCAAAGTACAAGGAGAAAGTGAAAGTAGAGCTTGATAAGATGATAGCAGCAGAAATTATTGAACCTGTAGAAGAATCAGAATGCATGAGTCCTATAGTGGTGCAAGAGAACAAGACTAAAGGATAAATTAGGATTTTTTTTATCTAATAAAGTTGAATGATGCATGTTTACATGATCCCTTCCTTACCCCTTTCACAGATTAAGTGCTAGACAATGTAGGAGGCCAGGAACTCGTTTACAAATGGATTCTTAGGTTATCATCATATTAGAATTGCACCTAAAGATCAGAATAAGACGACATTTGCTACAGAATGGGGCTCATATCAATACACAGTAATACCTTTTGGATTAAAAATGCCCCTGCTATATTTTCTAGGGTGGTGGATGCAGCTTTTAAGGAACACATCCACAAGTTTTTCGAGGTATATTTTGATGATTGGACAGTATTTGGATTATTGAGCAGACATGTTGGAAGTTTAAGACTTATGCTCGACACATGTAGAAAATATCATATCATCTAATTTCAAAAAAATAAGGAGTCCTCATATCCAAACCGCTTTAAGCCCAAAGTCCTCAATGAAGAGAAGTCACCTCCCCCCTCAAGGCCCATCTGTGAAAAAGAAAAAGAGCCGAGTAGGGTTTTTTGGTTTCCCTAACCAAGAAGATATTGGTCAGAAAACTTTTCAAGGAAATGAGGCAGTTGCAATTTTCTCTCGTTAGATCTATGACCTAGTAGCTGACTACATGACAACATTCTTTGGTCAACAACATATGTTGTTTCTGTGGCATGTATCAAGTTTTTTGTTTGAATATTTTTATCATGCATGCTTGTTTTGATTTTTAAATTTCAGTAACATGGAGGCATTAGGTTTAACACCCAAATGTTGACTTGGTACCAAGGTTGACCTCACTTGGGTGAATTGTGTTGAAAATGCAACAAGATGATGGAGCTTAGTGAAAAGAAGTCGCCTTCACTAAGTGGGCCCGCAGGCTATTTTTGGCACAAAGTCTATTTTTAGACTATGTCTATTTCTAGACATATGGATCATGGTCTATGGGTTGCAAGATGCTATTTATGGATGATTGGTTATGTTGGTAAAAATAGATGGACTTCTATTTTTAGACATATGGGCAGAGTTTATTTTTAGACTGCTAGTCAAAAATAGAACAGTCGAATATTATTAGCCCTTAATAATATTTGGACTATAAACATTATCTTATCCTCTTGCAGTACTTCAGTTTGAGCTACAGATGTGGCACATGCAACTGCCAAAAGGAAATACGATTTTCTTATGGGTTATTTGAGCTATTGCATGATGGACTTCAGTTAGAACTCAAGTGATTGAGTTTGGTGGAGTTGAATGAGGAGTTGATGGAGTTGTGTTCAGTTTGACTTAGTTGAACTAGTTGTATTTAGTCTAACTAACAAATACGCTAGTGATGAGTGGTGTGAATTAATTATTACTTAATTCACTAATTATTAACTCATAAATCAACTAAAGAATACATTAGTTAACTCAGTGCATGGACAGTTCAGTGCAGACAAGTGTTAGAGGTGAGTCAAAAGGGCAAGACAGCTGTCAGTTGTGACTATAGTTGTGCATGAGATTTGCACAATCAGCGGATTGAGATTGCCAATGAGGATTGTGTAGTGCAACACAAAGGAAATACGAGTTTGGATCAACCATTCTCATCTATTCTCATGCAGGATTGCGCAGTGGAGGCAGGCAAGCAACGAAGGAGATTTGAACCTGTGATTGTTCAGATCTGAGCTAGTTTGTGTGTAACAAGTGGAGATACTACTCAGTACTTGCGAGGAGTATTGTATTATGTATTGTTACATGTTCTCAATCAATATAATATACAAATAGTTGAGGGTTTTTCAGCTGTATGCTTTCCCCGGTACATACTGTGTTGATATGTGTGATTGATGTTTCAATGTGCGCATGCGATTGTTTCTTTAATTCCACAAAATGATGATCAACGTAGAGGAGGTTATGTATTATGCATGCATTCCACAAATAGTGTATAATTAGGATAATATCTGTGAACAAGTGTCATATTATTCAAAATTTCTACAAATTGAGCCCTATGCATAAGCAGGACTTGTATATAAATAAGTTCATGATCCGAATAGAAAATGGCATCAACCCATGGTATTCATCCACCCATGTTAGTCATCCACCCATGGTATTTATCCACCCGTCGTATTGTAAGTGGCATCCACCCATGGTATTCATTCACCCATGGTATTTTCCTATGGTATTGTGACATCCACCCATGGTATTCATTCACCCATGGAATTTACCCATGGTATTGTAACCAAAAAGGTTATAAGTAACTAGTCACATTTTGTAAAAGGACAGTTTGTCTACCACAGTGTAGCTTTTACATTTATTTTCAATTTTCATAAAAAAAATCTTTGTGGTTTTGTTTATTGGGTATTCTCCTCTTTTTCTTCTGGAATTTCAATTATTTTAGATCTTGGTGCGCCCCCCCCCCCCCCCCCCCCAAGATTCGGATCAGTGTATCAGAGCTAGGTTATGAGTCATGTGGAATGAGGGTGATGATATTTCAATTTCAAATTTTTGCTTTCAATATTAAAAAAAATTTAGGCCACATGCTACAACCTCATAGAGCACTTTTTTGCACTCAAGGTGGGATATTTTTCTCTTTCTCATTTTTTTTGCGGATTGTTCTTTGTTGGTGGGAGTTTCAGATAAGATCTAAAAATTTTAGTAAGAATTCACAAAAACAAAGAACATATTTGGATTCTTTGTGAAAAAAATACCAAATAATAAAAAAAAAAAATAAAAATAAAAAAAAATAAAAAAAAAATCAGACGAATTAGAGTTCCAATGAAGGAGATATCGCTGATTTAAAATCAGCTATGTTGCATTAATGTTTTGACGACAATTCGTGGACAGCGACTCTCCTATCTTTTTTTTGCAATTTTGGTTCAGAATTTCAGAAAAAAAATATTGTAGATCTGAGCTCCTCTTGAAAAATCACCTAATTTCAAAACAAAAGAAATGGTCGAAATGGTGTTTGGATGAGGGAGTTTCCTTCTTTTTTTTTTCTACGGCAAGACATTTACAGTGTGAATCTAAGTTTCTATAGTGACTAGATAGGGATTTCAACCACATGGGAAGATGAAAAATGGTCCTTCTGTTTCCAAAGACAGGTGTTTATTTATTTATTTTTTTTTTTTTAAACGACGGGACATTTACAGCGCAAATCTGAGTTTCTATAGTGACCAGATAGGGATTTCAACCACATGGGGAGAGGAAAAATGGTCCTTCTATTTCCAAAAATAGGTTATAATAAATATTCTAAATTATATTGATTGAGTTATGTCCATTTTAATTATGGAGTAACATTCAGAGTGGGTTCCCTTCGAAGACGTGCCCTCCCACCCCGCTTTAGTAGGCACCTGCATCACATTCATTAGTTTCAGCATAGCAACATTTAGGTTGGGTTCTTTGGAGATATGCCCTCCCATCCCAGGCTATGTAGGCACCTGCTACTTCATCAACAACCAACATCACGGTTTTGGGTCAACCGCACAATATCCTTGTTATCGAAGTCCATTTGCTAGGCCACACACTGTTAGTATCAAAATTGATCACAAACATTACAGGGTATCTCTATCCTCAAATATTCGCCTGTCATGGGTTATGGGTCATCCACAAACCCACACTTCATCGAAGTCCATTTTCTAGGCCACACACTGTCAATATCACAGTTGGTCACAAGCATTACAAAGTATTTCTATCCTCGGATCTTTGTTCATCATGGTTATGGGTCATCCAAAAACCCACACTTCATCGAAGTCCTTTTGCTAGGCCACACACTATCAGTATCACAGTTGGTCACAAGCATTACAAAGTATCTCTATCCTCGAATCTTCATTCATCATGGTTATGGGTTAACCACATAAAACTCTTCTCTTCAGTGGCTCTTCATATTCAACAAAGGTTTCGTAGGAGAGAACTTCATGCAATGGGGACCATTGCTTCTTAAGGAGGGAGGAATGATTCGAATAGAAAATGGCATCAACCCATGGTATTCATCCACCCATGGTATTGTAAGTGGCATCACCCATGGTATTTATCCACCCATGGTATTATAAGTGGCATCCACTCATGGTATTTATTCACCCATGGTATTTTCCCATGGTATTGTGACATCCACCCATGGTATTCATTCACCCATGGAATTTACCCATGGTATTGTAACCAAAAAGGCTATAAGTAACAAGTCAAATTTTCTAAAAGGACAGTGTGTCTGCCACAATGTAGCTTTTACAATTATATTTCGTTTTAATAAAAAAAATCTTTGTGGTTTTGTTTATTGGGCATTCTCCTCTTTTTATTCTGGAATTTCAATTTTTTTAGATCTTGAGGGCCTCCCCCCAAGATCTGAATCAACTCACTTTGTGAGTGTTTAATTTCCAGTTTTTAGAGTTTGTAGTTCTGCATTTCAGTTTTATAAGGAAATGACTCCCAAAAAATAAAGTTCCATGGAGATTTTCTGGTTGTATAGGTTCAATATATTTTTGACTCCATGTCCGGTGGTAAAGGCTACTAGTATGTAGGTTCTCAACACCTTTCCAGCAAGGCACTATCCCTAGTTGGAGCCAATGTTGTCACTTACTACAAAATGTGTTTCCAACTATCCAAAGCATAAATGAGAAGAGAAGCTTACAGTCATTTTCCAAGCTGTAAGAGGAATGAAAGCCTACATTAGACCCTCTCCATTGGATAGTTCTCTGAACAAGATTTCAATGATATATGGAAGTCCAAAAATGGACTCCTGGATCAAAATATATGGTCTACTGAAGTGTCAAGGATTGAAGCCTTTGGAAGGTCTAGAACATCAAAGATTGCATATCGGAGCTTCAAAGATACCAATGATCGCAACATCAGAACATCAGAGATATCGATAATCACATATTAGAGGTCAGGCATATTGGCAATCGCACATTAGAGCATTAGGTATATCGGTGAATGCAACATTAGAGCATCAGAAATATTAGTGCGTCCCAACATTAGGGCATCATAGATATCAGAAATCACAGATCGGAGGTCAAATACATCAGAGAAGGCAATGTCAGAGCTCAGAGGAGATCGAAACATCGCCAATCAGAGGATCAGAACTTCTGAAAGTGCAAACCTTTAAAAAGTTGCGATATTGTTAAAAGTTTTGATAGCATTAAAAATCGTCGGGGAGCATCGATAAGGATTAACAAAGGATTTCATCGCAAAACCAAAGGTGGACGAGCCCTTTTCTCTCTCCTCTAGCAGGACATGTGGCAACATAATATTCATTCTGATAACGCTATAGTGGCATCTAACATCAGCATGACGTGGTAGTATGACAAGAAACATGGTAGGCAGTTTTGGCGTTTTAAGGGACCTAAGGGAGAAAATATGAGTGACATGTGTCACCACTCAAGAAGTGCCATGTGCAGTGATGACATCATATCGAAGGTAGGCATATCAGAGGTTGAGGATGTCGACACCTTATAACAGTTGACAATTGAAAAAGTGTCGATAAGGGGGCCTTGATATTAGGGTTTGCACATGGTCAATAAGAACTTATAGAACCAAGGGTGCTAAGCTCTTAATAAAGGAAAAATGACACCGGGTAGGAACAAAATGCCCTACTGCATTAAGGGTAAGCCTCCAATCACTGCACCCAGACCCATAGAGGAAAATAGAAAGGCGCTAAACAAATGGGCCAAGGACATCGGAACTCTGTTTTCGTAATGTATTTAAGAATAAAAGTCTCAATTAGTAAAAGCTCTAATATAACACTATTGCAATAATATAGGACATGTTGGGCTCTGATAGTGTAATATAGAGAGTTATGAGATGAATGAGTCGGTAGATGTGATATTGAATGCAGGAACACATGAGTTGGTCTCAAGAGTAATGGCAACTGTCAAATATCATTAGATCAAGGCAGCAAGGACCACGATCTGCATGAAAAGGTGTTGGGTCTGCCTTGAAGTGATACAAGTCATATATGTGCTCCACGCACGTCTTTAGTGAGATAAATGGAGGTATGGGAATCAGGAAGCAGTGTGCAAGTCACTTGAGAATTAATTTCTCAACATGGAGCTCCACACAATTAGACAATGAAGGAGTGCCAGGTCGATCTCCATTTCTGCTTTGTGACAAGAAACCGACAATTAATCGCTCCAAACTTCAAGGAGTGGGGAATTCAAGTAGTTAAGGTGAAAGTGACATGTGAACTAGCCAAGCAACTAAAGAGGAACATCACGGAAAAGATGTGGCCTAATCGGAGGCCATCATAGGAATCGCAGAGAGATATTTTCGTCAACCATCACTTAGTTTTCTTTATGTCTATTATTCTGTAATTTTTGCATTTTCAAGAATGGAAACAAATCCGATAGTAATCATTTTGGGTAGCAAAACCTTTCACATGCTGAGGCAACTAGTCAATTAGATAATTGGAGCTCATCTGAGATATTTTGTAATTGTTGTTCAAAGCTCCCCCTCTCCTTATAAATAGAGGGAAGAAACACTTAATAGAGGTTCCAGAATTCTGCACCCAAGAGGCCCGAATTCTATGGTTCCATTTTGGTTCAATTTGATTTTTCATGAGGTCCCTGGGTTGATACAATTTCTAAATGTAATGGACTGGTGATTTGCACTCCATCTTCAAGGATTAATGAAACTATTTTGTTGATTCCAATCAGAGCAATGCATAGTATGTTTCCCCTTTTTTTATCACTTCATGTATGTCTTTCCTCCTCTGAAATAGTGTAATGAAGTTGATGGTATCACTCTCCTTATGGTTGTATGTTTGCTGGTAAGTAGTAAAAAGTACCTGTGTTAACTACATATTTACTTGTGTTATTTAATAGCCTACAATATCTATATGTGCACAGATTTACTTATTGTTGTTTAGTGACAAATGTATTCATGAGGAATATATTTTGAGACCTTAATTCGCGCTCCACTCTTTTTGCATTTTCATCTCCTCACTCTTCCATATTTCTACTGGATATTGTTGCTTAGGATTCTTTGTTCTATCCAACCCTCTCCATCAATTCCCCTCCTTTCCTTCCTCATGTTCATCTATACTACAACAACAATGTTAAGCTACCTATTGTTGTGTGTCAGCCACCAAAACCAACACATTTCTCTTTTGAGATTAGCCATATTTACTTCCTGAGTATTTAAATCGATGTGTTTGCTTGAGTTAACCTTGATAAAGGACTATTGAACCAAGCCTTAAATTATCCCTTTTCCAATTACGTAACATATGGAGTGCAATAGAAAGCCCTTAGAGAATCTTTGAAAGCACTCCTCTCGGATGCCCTAGGCATTGGTCTCCTATCAACCCAGAGGTTATCTCTAGGAGGCTTTTATATCTTCCGAAGCAATTGTGCGATAAGAGATATAAAAAGCTACAACAAAATGCATATTTCAAATTTTTACTCTTCCTGTTGAGTATGGAGCATGATTGATTAGAGGTCTTTGTTTCAGCCAGATTTATACCCCAGGAAGTTTGTACACCCCTCCACATGGGGAGGTGGTCCCCCCCGCGGGGGTTCGAGGGAGCCGATTCCCCCCTACGGGGGGGTCCGAGGGCTAGTAGTCCCCCGGCGGGGGTTTCAGGGGTAGTGCCCCTGAAGATAAAAACATATGTAAAATTGCTTTGTAAAAGTATAGTAATTTCTAGTTAATTTGGGCTGTTCATTAGGAAGATGATCTGAAGGTATAACTTATGTTTAGTTTAGGGTTTTTTGCCCTATAAGGCAACCCCTCTCTTTGTATGAGGGCATTGTATTTGAGGCTGTGTAATAGATGTGTATTCTCCGAGCAAGAAGCAGAAAGGTGAGACTGTGAGAGAAAACAGAGGATATTACAGTGGATCTGTTGTAGGTTGTGTCTCTTCATTTTGTTGGATAATAGAAAGGAAGGACTAGCTGTTCGGGGTGGATGTAGCCCAAACTGGGTGAACCACGTATATCTATGTCTCTCTTGTTTTATGTGTTTTCTGTGTTTATATTTCTGCAATATTTTATGTGTTCCATTGTTCCGTAATATATAATTTTCTAACAACTGGTATAAGATCTGAAGGTCTATTTGGCTGATAAACTCACAGGAAAGAAGGGTTCCTCATTTGAGTGGGAGCAATGGTGAAAGATGGTAAGTTTAGGTTCGAGAAATTTAACGGCCAAAACTTCTTGCTGTGGAAGATGCAGATGGAATATTATCTGTATCAAAAAGATCTATACCTACCATTGGGCAGAAAAACAAAGATGTCGACGGGTATGATAGATGAAGAATGGAACCTTCTCGATAGAAAGGCACTCGGAATAGTACAATTGTGCCTCGCAACATCGATCGCCTTCAACATTTCGAAGGAAACAATCACAGAGGGATTGATTAAGGCATTGGAGAAACTATATGAAAAACCCTCGGCCTCAAAAAAGGTATTTCTAATGAAACAGTTATTTAATATAAAGATGTCAGAAGACGGATCTATTGTAGACCATCTAAATTATTTTAATACTGTTACAAGTCAGTTATGTTTTGTAGGGGTAAACTTTGATGATGAATTTAGAGCTTTGTTATTCTTGTGCTCATTACCAGAAAGTTGGAATGGTTTAGTAATGGCCATTAGTAACTCTGTTTCTGGATCTAGTACATAAAAGTTTGATGATGTTGTTGGCATTATCCTTAGTGAGGAAATGCGATGGAAAATCTCCAGTGAGACATCGGGTAATGCTTTGAGTGCAGAGTCTAGGGGAGGAAAAATGGAAAGAGGAAAGAGCTCAGGCCGCAATAAATCAAGGAAAGGCAAATCCAAGTCTAGATCAGGGATAGTGTGCTGGAAATGCAGAAAGAAAGGACACCTAAAGAAAGACTGTAGATCTTGGAAGGGAAAAGAAGGAGATGCACAACAAGAAAACAATCATGAAGCAAATGTGACAAGTGAGGTGTTACAAGATGCTTTTATTCTTTCTTTCGAAAACATTACTGATTCTTGGGTGGTAGATTCAAGGGCCTCATTCCATGCCACACCTGATAAGAAGTACTTTCATGATTATGTTCAAGGAGATTTTGGACAAGTTCGTTTAGGTGATGATAAACCCTATAAAATTGTTGGAATGGGTAAGGTTCTTGTAAAACAGCAGAATGGAAACCAATGGCTACTAAAGGAGGTAAGGCATGTTCCATATCTAAAGAAAAAACTGATTTCAATAAGGCAGTTAGGCGGTGAAGGTTGTGTGACAACTTTCACAAATAAAGCTTGGAAGGTTACCAAAGGAGCCCTGGTAATAGCAAAAGGCGAAAAGGTTGGTACATTGTACTTATGCAATGGTATTTCTAACTCTATTAATGCTTTAACTTCCAAAGGCGCAGATGCAGCATTATGGCATCATAGGCTCTGACACATGAGTGAAAAGGGGATGAAGATTCTTCACTCAAGGAATTTGTTGCCGGGTTTGAAGAATGTTGATTTGGACTTCTGTGAGAATTGCATTTATGGAAAACAAAAGAGAGTCAGATTTCTCAGAGTTGGGAAATAAAAGAAGAGCAAAAAATTAGAGCTTGTGCATACAGATGTATGGTGACCTGCTCAGGTATCATCTCTCGATGGCTCTCATTATCATGTTACTTTTACTGATGATGCAACTAGAAAAACTTGGATTTATTGTATTAAGAATAAATCTGATGTATTTGATACTTTCAAGAAATGGAAAGCTTTGGTTGAGATTAAGACAGGAAAGAAATTGAAGTGTCTCAGATCAGACAATGGAGGTGAATTTTGCAGCAAAGAGTTTGATAGGTACTTTTCAGAGCATGGAATTCACAGAGAGAAGACAGTTCCAAGAACACCACAAGAAAATGGTGTGTCAGAAAGGATGAGCAGAACAATCATGGAGCGTGCAAGGTGCATGAGATTGCATGTAGGATTGCCTTTACAATTTTGGGCAGATGTTGTAGATACTGTTGTTTATCTAACAAACCGAGGGCCTTCAAGTTCCTTGGATGGTGGTGTTCCAGAGGAAGCATGGACAGGTAAAAAGGTAAACTACTCTTTTTTAAAGCCTTTTGGTTGTGAGGCCTTTGTCCATATTGATAAAGAAAATAGAACAAAGCTTGAGGCAAAGTCAAAGAAATGTACCTTCATTAGATATGGTGTTAATGATTTTGGTTATCACTTATACGATTACAAAAATCACAAAGTCATTAGGAGCAGAGATGTAATATTCAATTAAAAGGTCTTGTATAAGAATCAGTTGCAGGAAAAGAAATAGGAAAAAGAAAACAAGGAGTACGTAGTTCTTAATGAAATCGCTGAAAAAGTAAAGGTGCCTGAAAATAATAATAATCAACAACCACAACAATAGCAACCAACACAACAGAAACAGTCACCCCAAACACCTAAAAGTGGTGTTAGAAGATCTACCAGGATAAGTATATCCCCTGAACGATACTCTCCTTCATTATATTATTTATTGTTGACTGATTATGGTGAACCCGAAAGTTATGAAGAAGCAATGCAGGTTGAAAGCAGGAAGAAGTGGGAGGTAGCCATGGAAGAAGAGATGGACTCCTTAATGCATAACCAGACTTGGGACTTAGTCAGGTTTCCTGCAGGAAAAACTACATTGAAGAATAAATGGGTTTACAGGTTGAAGGAAGAAGATGGAGGAAAACAGAGGTACAAAGCTAGACTTGTGGTGAAGGGGTTTGCACAGAAGAAAGGTATTGATTTTGATGAAATATTTTTTCCTATTGCTAAAATGACTTCAATCAGAACTATTTTGAGTCTTGTAGCAGCTGAAGATTTGCATCTTGAGCA
>APFE031017745.1:24988-45819 GCA_000404065.3 Pinus taeda
GGGGGTGCGGGGGGGACTTGTCCACCCCGCGGGGGTTTGGCAGGGTCGATCCCCCCTAGTTGGGGGGTCCGAGGGCCAGCAGTCCCCTGGCGGGGATTTTGAGGGCAGCACCCCCGAAGCTAAAAACAGATGTAAAACTGCCTTGTATAGTAATTTCTATTCAATCTAGGTTGCTCATTAGGCGAATGATTTGACGGCAAAACTTATTCTTAGTTTAGGGTTTTTTTCCCTAGAAGGAAACCCCTCTCTTTGTATGAGGGCATTGTATTTGAGGTTGTGTAATATATGTGTATTCTTCGAGCGAGAAGCAGAGAGGTGAGACTGTGAGTGAAAAAAGAGGATATTACAGTGGATCTGTTGTAGGTTGTGTCTCTTCATTTTGCTAGATAATAGAAAGGAAGGACTGGCTGTTCGGGGTGGACGTAGCCCAAACTGGGTAAACAACGTATATTTGTGTCTCTCTTGTTTTATGCGTTTTCTGTGTTTGTATTTCTACAATATTTTATGTGTTCCATTGCTCCGTAATATATAATTTTCTAACACTTCCTATATTCATGAATATCTTCTTGCTTTACATTCTACTAATTCTCTCATATGTTGTCAAAACCTAGGAAGCTCTTATCATAGACCTACAAAATTTATTATGAGGCTATGGAAAAACAAATGCAATTAAGAAAAGTACATATACAAGAGACTATCAAAAGGTAGATATAATAACAATAGTAGTAATCAAAGATATAATATATATAATACTTATTTTTTGACAAAAGTCAAGTCCTTAATTTTGAACTTCTAGTAATTTTTCACCATCCTTGTCCTCAACATAAGGTCATATCCTTCTTGAAAAAATTTAGGTTTCTTCTTTTCCTCTGAAATGATAAGTCCTATGGTTTTCTTAGTTAATTCCTTTGCTAGGGTAAACCCTAGATGCTTCAAGATAAAAAAACTTCAAAGCCTACCATATTCTAGATTTGCAAGTTATACAAGCATACTAACGTGTTAGCTACAAACCATAGAATTTTCATTGCCATACCTTCTATTCATGAGATGGATCTCATTAATGTTTTGATCACTAAATGTCTACCCTACAAAAATTTAATCTTCATGTACAAGTGGAGTAGTTTCTACTATATCGATTATGTCTTTGACTTAGTAGACTTCTTTTGGTGAATTTAGAAGTCATTGGCTCCAATAAATATTTGAAATGGACTTATACTCTAGATTTCTGCTAGCCTATATATAAGAAAAAAAATATTAAACATGTCTCTTAGATTGCAGAGAGAGAGGGGTAATACTTTAACCTTGCTTATCCTTCTCTTTAACTATGTCTTCATGCTATCTTATCTCATTCAATTGTCAAAATGCTTTCTAGACCTTGGTTCAGGCTTGTGGACAAATGTGCCACCTATAGAAGCTTTATATCATCACGTTGAAGCCTCTCCTTTCCTTTGTTGTACACTAAGGCTACTCGAGACTCCTTCCTACTCCTTAATAAGCCTTTAAGTCCTTCTTTACCAGCAGTCTAGGACCCTTGCCCCCCGTTCAACAATAGAATTATCTTGACCTTATTTTTCACGCAAAACAAAGATGAAATATGCCTCTTTATGCTTCAGCCTTTCGGGTTCTCTGACAATCCTCATATAGCTTTGATCAATACAAACTATCCTAGTTGAATCCAACATGTCATTAAATATTCCATCAAATAATTTCTTGAGCCAAACTACTTCATAACTAATTATAAAAACTTCCATATCTTCTTCCTTCTCAATGCAACATAATCTTGCTTCAAGCTCTACAAATAAACCATAACCAAATATCAAGTAGCACCAACCATCAATAGTTTTTTTATTCATCATCAGCACTGCCATCATAATAAATGTATCCTTGAATCAATTGTATCAGGGAACCAATCAACTACCGATACTATGATGAATCAGAACTCTCCAACTTATGCTAAATGGTACTGCCTTAGATCTATAATCTTTCATCCTACCTTCTAGAGGATCTTGATCACAAGCTTCTCTTGGTTTTCTACCAAACCTCAAGTAGTAGTGTATATATTCAAGATATGTCAGATTATGCTTTCGCTCCCTCTAAAGATAATATCTCTAACTCATGAGTTCTTCTTGAATCATTCAATTTGATTCTAAAGTATGAATTCTTCTTTAATCACGAGACTCCTTTTTTGCATCTTTCAAGAATCAGGAGTAACCTTTTTAGCAGAGGCAAATGTCTTATTATGAACTTCTTCCTTTTACTGGGAGAACCTTTTCAATACTTGCTCTCATGCTTCCATATAGTGCATTTTATATCTTAACTTCTTAATAAATGCATAATTCAAATTTTTTCCTTTTCTTGTATTAAGGAACGTATTCTTGCTTTACATTCTACCAATTATTTCATTTGTTGTCAAAGCCTAGGCATCTCTTATCATAGACCTACAAATTTTATTAGGAGGTTATGGAAGAACAAATGCAATTAAGTAAAGTGCATAGACAAGAGACTATCCAAAGGTAGAGACAATAACAATAGTAGTAATCAAAAAGAGAATATATAGAATACTTATTTTTTGACAAAAGTCAACTCCCTCTTAATTTTGAACTTCTAGTAATTTTTCACCATCCTTGTCCTTAGCATAATTCCATATCCTTCTTGCAAAATCTAGAGTTTCTTCTTTTCCACTAAAACAATTATTCCTATGGCCTTCTTAGTTAAAGCCTTTTCTAGGGTAAATGCTAGATGCTTCAAGATAAAAAAATCTCCAAAACCTATCATATTCTAGATTTGCAAGTTCTACAAGAATACTAATGTCTTAGTTACAAACCCTAGAATTTCCATTAACATACCTTATATTCATGAGATCGAGCTCATTAATGTTTCGATCATTGAATGTATACCCTACAAAAATTTAGTCTTAATGTACAAGTAAAGGAGTTTCTACCATATCGATTATGTCTTTGACTTAGTAGACTTCTTTTGATGAATTTAGAAGTCATTGGTTACAAGAAATATTTGAAATGGACTTATACTCTAGATTTATGCTAGCCTAGATATAAGAACAAAATATTACGCATACCTCTTAGATTACAGAGAGTGAGGGGTAATACTTTAGCCTTACTTGTCCTTCTTTTTCACTATGTCTTTATGTCATCTTGTCTTGTCCAGCTGCCAAAATGCTTTCTAGCCTTGGTTCAAGCATGTGGTCACATCTCCTACCTGTAGCATCAGTTTATCATCACGTAGAGGACTCTCCTTGCCTTTTTTGTACATTGAGGCTACTCAAGCCTCCTTCCTACTCCTTAATAGGCATTTTGGCCCTTCTTTACCAACAGTGTAGGAAACTCGGTCCTCCTTCAATAATAGAAGTATCTTGACCTTATTCTCCTCACAAAACAAAGATTAAATAGGCCTCTTTATGCTTCTCCCTTTCAGGTTCTTTGACAATCTTCATACAACTTTGATCAATACAAAGTATCCTAGTCAAATCCAACATGTCATCAATTATTCCATCAAACAATGTCTGGAGCCAAACTACTTCATAACTAATTGTACAAACTTCCATATCTTCTTCCTTCGCAATGCAACAAAATCTTGCTTCATGCTCTACTAATAAACCATACCAAATCTCAAGTAGAACCAACCATCAATAGTTTTTTTATTCATCGTCAGTGTTGCCATCCTAATCAATGTATCCTTGAATAGATTATATCAGGGAACCAATCAGCTACCAGTAAAATGATGGATCAGAACTCTCCAACTTCTACTAAATGGTGTTTCCATAGATCTATAATCTATCATCCTACCTTCTGGAGGATCTTGATCACAAGCTTCTCTTAGTTTTCTGCCAAACCTCAAGTAGTAATGTATCCATTCAAGATATGTTAGATTTTTCTTTCAACTCCCTCTAAAGATAATATCTCTAACTCATGAGTTCTTCTTGAATCATTCAGTATGAATCCAAAGTATGAATTCTTCTTTAATCATGAGACTCCTTTTTCATGTCTTTCAAGAATCATGAGTAACCTTTCCAGTTGAGGCAATTGTCTTATTATGAACTTGTTTCTTTTACAACGAGAAGCTTTTCAAGACTTGCTCCCATGTTGTCATATAGTACATGTTATATCTTGAATTCTCAATAAATGCATATTTCAAATTTTTTTCTCTTCCTATATTTAGGAATGTCTTCTTGCTTTACGTTCTACCAATTCTTTCATATGTTTTCAAAGCCTAGGTAGCTCTTATCATAGACCTATAAATTTTATTACGAGGCTATGGAAGAATAAATGTGATTAAGAAAAGTACATAGATAAGAGACTATCCAAAGGTAGAGACAATAACAATAGTATTAATCAAAGAGAGAATATATAGAATACTTATTTTTTGACAAAAATCAACTCCTTATTAATTTTGAACTTCTAGTAATTTTTCACCATCCTTGTCCTTAGCATAATTTTCATATCCTTCTTGCAAAATCTAGGGGTTTTTTTTTTTTTTTTTCTTAGCTAAATCCTTTGTTAGGGTAAACCTTAGATGCTTCATGATCCAAAATCTTCAAAACCTACCATATTCTAGATTTGAAAGTTCTATAAGAATACTAATGTGTTAACTACAAACCCTAGAATTGTCATTAACATATATTATATTCATGAGATGGAGCTGATTAATGTTTCGATCACTCAATGTCTTCCCTACAAAAATTTAATCTTCATGTACAAGTAAAGGATCAATTTCTACCGTATCGATTATGTCTTTGACTTGGTAGACTTATTTTGATGAATTTAGAAGTCATTGGTTCCAAGAAATCTTTAAAATGGACTTAAACTCTAGATTTTTGCTAGCTTAGATATAATAACAAAATATTATACATACCTCTTAGATTGCAGAGAGTGAGGGGTAATACTTTAGCCTTGCTTGTCCTTCTTTTTCACTATGTCTTCATGCTATCTTGTCTCGTCCAGCTGTCAAAATTATTTCTAGACCTTGGTTCAGGCCTGTGGTCACATCTCCCACCTATAGCAGCTCTGTATCATCACATAGAAGCCTCTCCTTGCCTTTATTGCACACTAAGGCTACTCAGGCCTCCTTCCTTCTCCTTAATAATCCTTTCATCCCTTCTTTACTAGGATTCTAGGATCCAGAGTCCTCCTTCAACAATAGAAGTATCTTGACCTTATTCTTGCTACTAAAAAAAGATGAAATAGGCCTCTTCTAAGCCACTTCTTATCCAACATTTGAATATGCATAAATGAAATGAAATCAGATGCATAACAGGTAATTTTTTTCTTATCCAAAGCAACTTGGATGGGATTAGTCCTCCTCCTCTTTCATTGTAAATGATCGAAGCTTCTCTCATCACAGATTTGATGTTTCCTTGAGATATATCTCTTACGGTTATTACTTTAACTCGACATCACCCACAACAAGTTATAAATGATTTGTAATCTAGGCACGTGTAAGTAGGTGACCCAACATTGTAATTAGATAATAACCAGACATCATGTATGTAACAAATAACAATGTTCTCTCCCTTGTTTTATTTAAAGAGGTATTTGAGATATATAGCTGCAATTTCTTGGTAAAGTCCAATGATTTCTGATTTAATGGGTGGTAGAATACATAATCTCTAATTAAAACTTCCTACACCTAGATAGAATCTTCATTCATTGGATAACAACATTAAAACAATGTTTTCAAAAATCCTATACCATGTCCTTCTTCGTGCTCCTTTAGTTCACTTGATCACAAACTCCAGCCTTTTACACTTGAGATTAACATCCCAAACATAGTACCATATCATACTAGCCCAAAACTTTTCCTTAAGATCTTGGTTAGTAGATCTTCAAACTCAACCAGTAGATAAAACATAGAAATATAAATATGAAGCTTAGGCTTGTTATTTCTAAGATCAAATTTTTCTTAACTTCCTTCATCCTAGCTCTGATACCATATTGAAATTTGTTTGGAAACTAGAATCTCTGATCTTGATAATTACTTACAAATATGTTTAGTGTTCCTTTTAGTCTTTCTTTATTATTCATTAATCAATTATCAATTTAACTATTCAAATATAAGGAAATAGAGATCATAGTGTACAAGAAACAAGAGATAGTAGAAGTTAGGCTAGAGGCCATGGTAAAACCCACAAGGGGAAAACCTAGCAATCATTTCCATATGGAATATTTGCCAACAAGAGAAAACTAATTCGTAGACCAATTATCCCTCCTCCAATAAACTTTCCATATGAAGTCTAGCACAAATTTGTCCACGAGATTTCATCTATTTATTCATATGTAGCGCCACAGGTAACTCGAATTTCATAAAAATATGGTGCAACAGATAGCTCGAAATCCAGTATATGATGCCACATAATAACTTGCTTAACCACAAAAAGCGTGCGTCAAAGAACTTGCTTCATTACATAGAAGTGTGCCTCAAAAGATTCACTGGATCACAAAGAAGTGTGCCTCAGAAAACTCAGATATATACCACAGAAAGTTTGAATATATACCTCGGAAAATCTCTCACTTGTGCCTCAGAAGATGTCAACCAAAGTATGTCTTTTATGGTGATGAATTGGCTCTATTTATAGTTGTTTGTCCATGCAAAAGGGCATGTCTCTTGGGAAAGCCGATGTGATCAACTTGGAGACACTAAAACTTAATTTTAAAAATTCAAATTTTCTTTCTCTTAATTGTCCAAGTGGGACATGATAAAACAATTTTATTATTTACTCAAATAAATTCTTTTTGAATTTTTACAACATCATACATTATGAGACCGAACCTAGTTACAATTTCAACATATTGACATCCATTATCGACATACCACTTTTCCCTTCTTTTTTTTAATATATAATATGAGGCCACAATATTCTTCTTTCTCCTTCCATACTTTAAGTGGGATTTTTTCATCTTCTTAGTGACCCTTCAACTTGTGACCTTGTGTTTAGAATCATGGCATAAAGAATGATAACAAGTAACTACCTTACGACCAAATGTATGACATAAAAAGTAATGACCATAAAATAATTTGTGGTACCTAGAGTGCTTTTCTTTGTTGCTTTTTTTGATCTGAACATCTTTGTAAATTTCGTTAGCTAGCGGTCTTGTTATATCTACATTTTCCCTAAGATGGGAAATTATGTCATTCTTTTCTTCCAGTTGTTTTTCTATTTCCCCCAACTATTTCTTGACTTCATCAAGCTACATTGTTAGAATTTCATTTTTTTAACCTCATCCAACTCAAATTCTCATCTAAGACAATATTTATCTTATCCATCTTCTAATAGTTAATTTTTTTTTTCTGACAATGATTGCCTCTGATTCCACTTGTTGGCCCAAAGGTAACATTGAGAGGTGAGGGGGGTAGGATTGAATCAATGTGAGAGAAATTTTATCATTTCATAACTTTTCATAATCAATCAATCATGTAGCATTGAATCATAAAAATAATCATCAAAGCAACAGATAGAGTAATGCATCATAAATCTAACATCACATCAAAAACACATCATCACATCACAAGAGACAAAAGATTTTTATGTGAAAACCCATATGGGAGAAAACCACAAATCTTCTTCCTTTATCTTCAATTTATTACATAGATTCACAAGCTACGACCTACATGAGGAAGCTACCCCCAAGATATGCAATCTACCACTTGTGGTAGGCTACAACCTTATTGACGCACCAAACTTGAAATAATTCAAACAACTTCTCACTATAGGCTACAACCTAATTGAGGCAACAACCTCGATGATAAGTGAGCTCCAACATGCTCTAAGATCCAACCTAATTGAGGCTTCAACCTCTTTCTTAAAATCCTTGTGAACCTCTATTTGATATCATTTCAAATTGTATCCACTATTAATGTAAATATTGTTTATTTATAAAGAGAAATAATCATAACTTGTAATCATTGTTGTCACCATCACAACATGTAAATGTTACCACCATCATTTCAACCTGCACACATTGTTACTGTTATCACTGACACTACAACTCCTATATATTGTCACTGCAACAATCACTATCACACCTTGCAAATATCGCCACCACTATGAGTATAGTCATATCATCCTCTATCTATGACTATCAAGTTGTTTTCCATACTTTGCTCCAATTCATTCATCAATATTGGCACCCAAAAATCTTCTTGGACAAAGTTTTATCCTTTAATTCAAAAACCACTGCATATAGCTCATAAAACACATAAAAGGAGATTTTCATCATAATATATATGTTATCTAGGATTTCAAGCCTTCAGAAGCATCCACCATTAAGCCTTGATCAACATGTTTCTTCCAGAATCAAATTTGGACCAATAAAGGCCTCAAAAACCCAAAATAACCATATAACAACCATATATTAAATTAAATGTGCTACATTTTTCCCTTTTCTGGACACACTAGACAAAATCCCAAAATTCGAAACCGGTGCTACAAATTGTACACCACCGATGTGTTATTGGTGTGAAAAAACAACAAATTTATTTTAAAAATAAAATATGAACCAACCTGTCACCTCGCAAGGGTCGAACCTGTAGCCTCCGGTGTATAGTGCACATGTCTTACCAACTTAGTCACCTTTGTGTCACTTGTAATGTTATGCTTTGACAAAACCATTTGAGACCATTACCACCTCAAATGTTTCCCATGGGTTATATACTCCACATCGATCCATACACTTATTTGACCATGGGCATGCAAAGTTCAACTTGTCAATATGTGATCACCTTGGTAGACAACCTTTGTGGCTAGTTGCGACAGGGTCAAAATATATATATATGAGAGTCGAGATAACACAACCATGACTTAACTCAATGTTATGGCTATAAGTTCTGCCAACGACCTCTAAATAGTATCACCACCACTAACAATCAGACCTCTACCAAATTTGTTGACTTGTAACCTCGCTTCTCAACATATGAACCAAAACAAAAAACCCGTAACCAAAAATGGAACTCCTTCACAATGATACTCTTAGAACAATCTCAGACTCTTACATATCCATAGAACAGATCTTTGTATCTCCATGTTTGAATGTTTATTTATGTTTGATCGATGGATAACCCCTTATATTTATATTTCCCGAGTGATCATGGGGTTTGGGACAAGCCAACCACATGCCATGTCATTTTGGAAGGTGATTGTGACTTTCATAAAAAGAGCTTGAATAATTTTTAGGGAAGGGAATTAGGATCTTCAAAGCTAACTTTTCCATGAGATTAATTCCATTAGGTTAATATGCTTTCAATTTAACAAAATGTGGATGTTACTATGAATTTGGGAAATTTTTAGTGATTCTAATGATAGGTTTCTCAATGTATTTGGGCACACTAATGTGATCACGATAAAATCAATCCATTTTTCTCCTTGTCTTAGACTTATCTTGAATTTTTAATAAGAAGGTCTAAGGAAACTTGTACTTGTGTGATATTGTGCATGCTTATGATGTCTTTTGTCAAGTTCTTTGACACCTATTTAATTTGGAAAACAAGCAAGCACATTAAATGGAAATTTTCTAATACATCAAGCATAACGCTTTTTTGAATCAGGGCTTCCTTGAATTGTACAAAGGAGGAACTGATTTCAAGACAATAAGGTGTCTTTCAATATAAAAATAAATGATACAAATTATCAGAATTACATGTTTGAAATTGAATAAGGAGGTTATTTTAAATTAAATTCAAATTCATTATTATCACATTTTGGGGTGCATGATTGGTGGTGCATACAATGATAAGAATCTTCTAATATTGTGTACATGAAACTATTGAAAATGGTTATTATTGATGTCAAAGGGTGTCTAAAGGAAAGAGGAAATTACATATTCAAATAGCCTATTCTGAGAACTTTCCAATGGTGTATAGCAATCCCTCTAACTCCTTAGGAATGAAGAGATATGAAATAATTTTTTAAGATGACACAACCAAATTACAGGAAGGCCCCATTTGGATACCCTATCTTTGAAGGAATGTTTACTCCAATTATCTAGCTCAAATGGGAGCATAATATATATGGTTAGAAAACTTATTTTGATACCTTTCCAATGGTACATGGTAAACCTTCTAACTCCTCATGGTTGAGGAGAAATCATTTTTTTAATATTCAATATACATTTTTCCAGTTGCACCAGTCGGCCCAGCCAATGGACAAGTCAACCCTTCCCCAATGTCTAAACACACTATAAATAGGTGTGAGAATGAGCATTTATAACCACTCAACTCAAGAATCCACTTTTGTTTTTAGAAGGGAAAAGGAGCAGGACTGAAGTTCATACCTCATGAACTAAGAAGTGAAGTGAACCTCAATTGAAGAAGCTTTCTGTGGAAGGATTTTGGGACATATTTTAAAGGATTTTTGGCATTGTTATTTGGAAAGGATTTTTTTTTATGTTTGAGTTATATTTTTCATGTTTTAGTACTACTATTTTGAAGGCTAAGTTTCAAGGGACAAGTTTTGTTGTTTGAAGGCCGATTTTTAGAGCTAAGTTCTTTTATTTGAAAATCTAGTTCAAGCCTCATTTGAAGTTCATGTTCCTGTGTATTAAAGGCTAAGTTCAGGTTGTATCCTATAATTATTGTAAGTTTGTGCTTACTGAGGATTGGTGTCCTTGTCTTCTTGACAAGTTGGCATTGATAGAGGATTGGTGTCCTCACAAGAGATTGTAATAAATTAAAGATTGAAATCAAGATTTCTTCTTCAAATTTTTATTTGCACTTTAATATCTATGTTCATACATTGTGGATGATCGATTATGTGATATAAATTCATTTTCAATATTAAGTAAGTGAAAATTTGTCAAAATTAATCAAATAATAATTCACTCCCCATCTCAACATTTCCAAAAATTGGTATCAGAGCAGGCTTTTTCAAGAGCAGTATAATAGTTGGAAGAAGATTTACAGGGGGCCATGGCTAGTAGAGAAGCATCAATCAAAAATCCTTTTTAATGGAATTTTTTTTGTCTTTTGGAAGATAAGAATGAAAATGCACTTGATGCCTCTTGGTGTTAAGGTTTGGTAGTCTTTTACAGATGGATATAATGTCCCATCCTCTCCTCTAACTGATCAATATGGGAGAAAATATTATGTCTCCAATCTAAAAGCTTGTAAGAAACTATGAAGGAGATGCAAAAGTAAAGAAGGCAGAGTTGATGAAGAAGATGTCGTTACTTATTTTCTTCAATTATATGAAGTGGTCAATTCTCTTAATGATTTGGAGAATCTGAAAATGAATGAGCTTCATAGATTTCTCATTGCATATGAAATGAGTTCGGGAACCCATCATATAAGGAAACAACATTTAAAGCATATAAGAATTCAAGAAAATGTAAGTTTAGTGATTGTTCCAATGATGAATCTAATATAGAAATGACTCAACTAGTCAGAAAAATAAAGAGAAAATCCAAATTCAAACATAAGTTACCTCTTATCTGTTTTAACTATGGTAATATAGGGCATTTTGTTGATAAGTGTCCTTATAGGGAAGATAGTGATGATGAAGAAGAACCTATAAAAAGGGTCTTCAAAGGAAAATCTTCAAAAATTTAAAATCTCTATTTCAAAGAGGATAATGATTTTTTTATTATGAAGAATATGATTATGATGATGATAGAAGAGAGATCCTATTTTCAACCACAAAGAAATCCAACATAAGCAAATCAGAGGAGAAAAAAAAAAAAGTAGAAGGAGAAAGTATTGAAGGCATAGTGGTTCTAGAAGTGGAAGTTATTAGTGCATTAGAAAAAATTGATAACCTCGGGAAGATGAACAAGAGACTATCCAAGGAAATCATCTTAATCAAGACTGAAAGAGAGGAAGAAAAAAGAGTGGAAGAAGTGTTGAACAATAAATTAAAATAAAATGGAAGAAAATTGTGAAAACCTTGAAGCAGAAATTGTTTCATGAAAGAACGATCTAGATAAGCTCAAAAAAAACATGAAAATCTCCCAAACTCTGGTTGTTAATCTTAACATTGAAAGATCAACTTATGAACATATTGATCATGGTTATATGGGTGATACTTCATACAAAGAAGATGCAAACAAAAAGTCACCAAGCAAGGAAGTTGAAGAAAAACTTGAAAGCTCCAATCTCAATAGAATCAAGGAAAGGAGATGAGAGGATTATGGAAACACTACTACACCAAAAATATATGTTGATGATCTCAAGAAGTCTATTCACAATGCAGGTAACAATCCAATAAGGAAAAAGGAACAACAATCTTCTCCCAAGTAGATCAAATCCAGAAGAACTGCTCCATTACAATAATTATATACATTTAGGTATCAAACTATTTTTCATAGTCATTGTTGCTTATGAAAAAATTTGGACATAAAGCAAGAGAATGTAAAGTTTAAAATTATTATGATAGACGTTCTCACCAAACCTCTAAGAATAAGATTTTAAGCAACAAAATTATAGATATTGATGGCTTCAATAATAGAAATCTTAATTCATTTGCTCCATTATCCAAGTATAGTATAGTGTATTACAGATGCAACAATTTTGGAAATATGGCATGAAATTGTCCTACGAAGTCAAGAGAAGGGTTTTGGAAGAAAAAATATGAAGAATTGCCAATGGAAAAATGTGGATTATTTATGTATGCACAAAACAATCAAATTTAGTGGTACATTGATAGAAGATGTTCTAAACACATGGCCAAATATCAAAAGAAAGTTATTGCTCTAACAAAAGAAAAAAGGAGGAAATGTGTCTTTTGGAGACAATGGATCCACAAGAACCATTGGAAGAGGTACCGTAAACCTTGAAAATGGTAGCACTAAACCAAAAAAAAAATTGTATGTTGAAGGGCTCAAACTTAATCTTTTAAGTGTCAGCCTAATATGTGATCAAGATTATGATCTCATATTTCGTGCTAAAGCCTGTGAAATAAGGAAGACTAATTCGAGACTATTAGTGGGAAAAGTGATAAGAAATCTAGGAAATCTATATGTTATTGATGAAATCCAAGGAGAAAAATGCTACATTGGATAGATAAATGAGGGTTGGTCATGGCATAAAAGGCTAGGACACTTGAGCTTTGATAGTTTGGTAAAAATCAATAGAACATAAGCAGTGAGAGATATGCAGCAAATACTGAAACCAACAAGTGCCATTTGCAAATATTTCCAACATGGGAAGCAAACAAGAGTGAGTTTCAAGTAAAAGGAGTGCTCAACATCAAGGCCACTGGAGATTTTCCACTTGGATCTATGCGGACCAACAAGAAGACCAACCCTACAAGGTGAAAGGTACTTTACGCTATTGATTGATGATTATACTAGAATGGTTTAGGTTTCATTTCTTAGAGAAAAAGCAAAAGCACTAGATACTTTCAAACAATTTAAAGCCTTAGTTGAAAAAGAAACTGATTTAAGAATCAAATGTAAAGATCAGATAGAGGAGGTCAATTTACCTCAAATGATTTTAATGAATTTTGTGAGAAGTTTGGAATCAAGAGAGAAATTTAAGTTGCAATAAGCCCACAATATAATGGAATTGTAGAAATAAAGAATAGATCCGTGTAATAAATAGCAACAACCATGGTGTTAGAGGTCAAATTACCAGATAATTTTTGGAGAAAATTAGTTTCTATAGTAGTGTACATCATGAATAGAGTGCAACTTCAAGTTAACAACAACAAGACACCATATGAACTATGGAAAGGCATGCCAACTTTAGTTAAATATTTCAAAAATTCTGGAAGTAAATGTTACATGAAGATAACTGATGATAAACTAGGAAAATTTGATTCTAGAGTAGATAATGGAATATTCCTTAGATACTTAATAATAACTTAAGCTTATGAATGCTACAATAAAAGACTCTACAAAGTTGTGGAAAATATTGATGTAAGAATAGACAAATCATGGCTAGAGAAAGAAGAAAAATGAATAATTGAGAATTTAGAAGATACCATCTACGTGGACAAAGAAGAGATTACTACAAAGGAAGAACAAGAAGAAGAAGCACAATCTCCATCCAAAACAAGGTTCACATTTGTGCAAAAACATTACCTAGAGAACCAAATCATTGGAGATGTTGATACAAGGATACAAATCTGAATGACCAATAACCTAGGAAAAGGAAATTTTATTTCTCTATCCAATATAGAGCCAAATGATTTTTCAAAAGCCAAAAGGACCAACATTGGGTGAATGCTATGGAAGAAGAATTAAATCAGATTGAGAAAAATGGAAACTGTGAACTTGTTCAATGCAAAAATATAAAAACATTATTATGACTAAGTGGGTATTCAAGGAAAAGATGAATGAAGAAGGACAAATTATCAGAAATAAAGTAAGACTTGTTTGTAAGGGTTGTGCACAAATTGAAGGAATTGACTTTGAAGAAACTTTTTCTCTTTTGCCAAATTAGAAGAAATAAGAATGTCATGAGCATTTGCATGTTCAAAAGGCTTCAAAGTTTATTATATGGATGTTAAATCACCCTTTCTAAATTGATACTTAAAGGAGGAAGTATACATCAAACAACCAGTAGACTTTTACTTGCCTAAAAATAAAGATTGTGCTCAAATTGAAGAAAGCTCTTTATGGGTTAAAGCAAGCTCCAAGATCCTAGTATGCCAGGCTGGACCACTATCTTCAATAACAAGGTTTCAAAAAAGGAGTTATTGACAATAATCTATATACCAAGATGGAAAATTACAGTTTATTGATTACACTTATATATGTAGATGATCTTATTTTTGGAAGAAATAATGATGATATGAGTTGTGAATTTGCTAAAGAAATGTTAAAGGAATTTGAGTATTTTCCTTCTTCCTTGGACTACATATTTCTTAAACCAACAAAGGAATATTCATTGCCTAAACCAAATACCTTAAGGAGATGCTCAAGTGGTTTAGAATGGAAGAATGTGCACCAGTCAGTACCCCTATGATTATTGGATGCAAGTTAATAAAGGATGATGAATCCCCTAAAGTCAATTCTGCAATTTATATTATATATATATATATATATATATATATATATATATAATATATATAATCATAAGCCTACTATACTTGAAAGCCTCGAGAGCAAAAATTATGCAGGCAACTGGAATGGTTGTAAGATTTCAATTAGCACCAAAGGAATCACATATGCAAGTAGTAAAAAGGATATTTCAATGCTTAAATGGAACACTTGATTTTGGGCTTTGGTATCCCAAGAGTACATGTTTCACATTAACAACATACACAAATTTTGATTGGGAAGTAGCATTGATGATAGAAAATGGATCAATGGGAGTGCAATTTTCTTGGGAGTTTGCCTTCTATCTTGGTTAAGTAAAAATAAATCATCAATTCTCTTTCTATAGTTGAAGTTGAATACATAACACCAGTTGACTATTATACCCAAATTCTCTGGATGAAACAAGCTTTATTTGACATCAAAGTGGAATATGATCAACCCATTTTAATTTTCTATGAAAACACTAGTGCAGTAAATATCTCAAAAAATCTTATCATGCACTAAAAAAAAGCATATTCCAATCAAGTATCATTTCGTCATAGAAAAAGTAGTAGAGTAGAATGTCAAGGTGGAATATATTGGCACCAAAGTATAGATTAATGGAATCTTTACCACACCTCTACCCATAGAAACTTTTGAATATCTCAGGAAGAAGTTTGGAGTGATCTCTCCTTTATCTCAGTGAATGAAGCACAAACTCAAGGGGAGCACCCTTTACTATTGATGTCAAAGGGGGAGAGAATGCGGAAAGGGAGAGCAACTGAAAAGAAGTATGAAGAGAATAAAGACAAGGGGAGCAACCATCATAAGAAGTAGATATCAAAGTATTTCCATCAATAACAAAGGGGGAGATTGTTGAAAATGGTTGTTATTGATGTCAAAGGTTATACAAATGAAAGAAGAATTTACACATTCAAATATAATATTCCAATATCTTTCCAATGGTGTATAGAAATCCCTCTAATTACATAGGAATGAGGAGATATGAAATTATTTGTTAAGATGACCCAACCAAAGTATAAGACAACCCCATTTGGATTCCCTATATTTGAAGAAAAATTTATCCAAATACCTAACTCAAATGGGAGCATAAGGTATATGGTTATAAATCGTATTCTGACACCTTTCCATTGGTATATGGAATGCCTTATAACTTCTCATGGTTGAGTAGAAATTAAATTTTTAATATTCATTATACATTCTTCTAGTTTCCCTAGTCGGCCCAGTTAGTGGACAAGTTGGCCTTGCCCCAACATCCAAATGCACTATAAATAGGCATGATAAGGAGCGTTTCTAACCATTCAACTCAAGAATTTGTTTTTGTGTCTAGAAGAGTGAAGGAGTAGGTCTGAAGTTCATACCTCATGAACTAAGAAGAAGTGAAGTGAAGCTGAGTTGAAGAAACTCTTTATGGAAGGGTTTTGGGACATCTTTTGAAGGATTTTTGGGATTGTTCTTGGGAAGGTTTTTTGGTATGTATGAGGTATGCTTCTCAAGGTTAAGTACTATTATTTTGAAGGCTAAGTTTCAGGGGACAAGCTATTTTGTTTGAAGGATGAGTTTTAGGGCTAAGTTCTATTATTTGAAGATCTAGTTCAGGCCCAATTTGAAGTCCATGTTTTGGTGTATTAAATGCTAAGTTTAAGTTGGAGGCTGCAGTTATTGTAAGTTGGTGCTTAATAAGAGTTGGTGTCCACATCTTCTTGATAGGTTGAAGCCTGAAATTTTTGTAAGTTGGTGCTTACATGTGCTGTCACAAGACATTGTAATAAATTAAAGATTACTTTCAAGTATTTATCCTTCAAATTTTGATTTGCAATTTAATATCTATGTTAATACATTGTGGATGATTTCTTATGTGATGTGAATTCAATTTCAATATTAATAATAGAAATTTGTCAAAAGTAACAAAATATTGATTCACCCCACCCCTTCCCCACCACCCCCCGAGTCCAACAACAACTATCATAGAGAAATGCATGCTATATGAAGCATATAATTTATTTTCAGCAACAGAACATCTTTAATATCTAGGTGTTAAGAGTTGTAATTGAACATGTTGCAAGAATTACTAGATCAAGTCTAGGAGAGGAGGTGCACTACCTTATGAAGGGAGGTATGCCATCTTACGAGAATTGTACACGCAAAGAAAAAATACAACTTCAAATACTTTAAATCTATAGTTATCAAACATCATAAATCATAAATCCATCCAATTGTCACTCGATGCAAGGAATGTGCCCCAATCCATGCTAAGATGTCTCTTTCTTCAATCAAGTGATCGATTGGTTCTACAGCCAATGAACAATTGAACAATACTATCTTTTTAAATCTTTAATTTTTGACCTCTTCCTCACTAATGGAATTTCAATCATACTATCTCATCCCATCCCTATTTTTGATAAATTAGATCATTGGCCACAAGCTTGATTATTGGAATCAATGATAGTGTCAAGTGAAGTAGTCAATCACATATGTAATGGATCTCTTATGTTCCTATGCTCCCCAACCAGGTTTTATACCATTGTTGGCATTATGATACATATGTTGTACTTGATGGAAACTCACTCATCTCAGATGATAAATTATAGTGCAGAGAAAAGTTCACACACTTTCATGAAGAGAAAAGTTCATTTCATGTAGAGAAAAGTTCACGCACTTTCATGCAGAGAAAAGTTCCTTTCATACAAAGAAAATTTCACGCACTTTCATGCAGAGAAAATTTCACGCACTTTCATGAAGATAAAAGTTCCTTTCATGCAGAGAAAAGTTCATGCACTTTCATGCAGAGAAAAGTTCACGGACTTTCACGCAGAGAAAAGCACACGCACATGGGAAATCTTATGGTTGGTTCATGGTATTAGTTCGACAGTTTTTGATCCTATGGTTTTGGTCCGTGGTATTGCATCCAAAAGAGTTGAACCTAAGTATTGGGTCCATGGTATTGTTTTGTTATGGTTTTGGACCATGGTATTGAGTAAGGCCTAAGACTATAAAAGGAGAAGAAGATCATTAGGCAAATGCATGGAAAAAGACTTGAACATCTGATGTAGTATGAGATCCAGTATGCAGGATATGGGTTATGATGCATTGCTTGATTTGAGCTAAGGAGGGATCTCATCGGTTGATGGAGAATAAGATCTAAGGATAGATCGGGACCAAATGGTTTGAAATGAATCATCTTTATATGGTTTGATCATGGATAGACTAGATCTGAATTATTGATGCATGTTTTATTGTACGGATGTTATGATCTGGGTATGCCTGATGTCTGAAACAGCCACAAAGTCATGATTGAATATGTATAGATCTGTACGCGGGTTGGCTTTGGCGAAAGCGCATATATACGCGGGTTTGATTCATCGTAGTAGCGTATACATAATGAATTATGATGTTTGAAGTTGTAGTTGGGTTTGATTGTTATTGCAGAGTTCAGTAGTCTGCTCTGTATTCTGGTGACTGTATTGTTGACAGGGTTTCAGTGTTTCAGTGATTCAGAAATTGATGATGCTAGTATTGATTCTTTTGTGCTTCAATCATATTGATGGGTCCAGTATGAAAATTGGATGAAACGTGGCCTTCAGAGTATAGTGTTGTGCTTCAGGAGTATCCAGTCTGAAAATGTATGAAACATGATACCTGGAGGAAGAAATAGAAGGTTGTTGCCTTATGTACGTCGGCACCTACGTACTAGTACATCAACTAGTACAAGAGCTAAGGGGGTGGTAGCTCCCTTCCAGTAGCAGTTGGAGAACGAGTAAAGGTTGGAGCATTTCAGTAGGCAAGCACCTACGTACTAGTAAGTGGATCAGCTAGTACAAGAGCTAACAGGGTTGTATCTCCCTTCCAAGAGAGTCTGGAGAACGAGAGAAGGTTGTAGTCTTCTGCAGGTAGAAGCCTATGTACTGGTATAAGACTGCACCAATACAGAACTATTGTAAAAGAAGTTTCTTATTGAAAGAAGATAGAGACGACTTGCAGCATGTTAGGGTCCCACCCTAACCCCCTTATCTATGTAATGGGACCACATCATAGTCAAGAGTCAATAAAGCCCATATTAATAATTGTAAGTGGAAAATCCGCAATTAATAACGGAACCACAATTAGTTCCAAATGGGTCGTAGTATTAGATAGATGGTATTAGTAATACCACGGTATTGGCCCGTGGTATTGAATGTATGAGTCATATATAAAGGATAGAAACTCCCTGCGAGGAGTATCGTGTCTTATTTTGTAATCAAGCTCTGCTCTATTGGAGGTTGCCCCCTCAAAGAGGAAAGTGAACATTACTCTCTGAATAATAAAATCATTGCTATTCTGTGTTCTGGGTATCTTTTCTTCGCATATTCTGTGTTCTGGGTCTCTTTTTTTCACATATTCTGTACTTGGGTATCATTTGCAGGTTAAGAGCATAACAAGTGGTATCAAAGCACTTTCCAGGGCCGGTGGGATCTCCATTTTATAGCAAAAAAATTTGTGGCTCGAGACGTGTTTCGGCGTCTTTAAACCACGGGATCTGTCGTTGAGCGCTTAAATCTCCGGATTTGGGAAGGCATGCATGCAGGAAATACAAGAGGTGGTCACGTCTGTTGGACTCCCTTGTAACCCCTGTGGGTACCCCTTTGAGTAGTAGTGCATTAGACAGAACCGTGCACGGACTGTCTTCCACGTACCCTCTGGGTATATCGGAAGCCTCATAGGCTCCCTGAAAACCTCGCCATAGATAAACCGTCGGCCGCCTTGCGGCTACAGTACACCGAGAACAGCACTCGGAGAGATTACTCACCCGTACGATAGGGTAGTCGGGTTGTACGGCTAAGGGTACAGTTGACCCTCCTTAGTTAGAGCCCTGAAACATTGGGTCGAGTACTACTGCCAGACCCTTATGTATATCACGATCTGTAGCACCTGACACTCCTCAAGACCATAGTTCCCTTTTCAATCATCATCTCTTCCAGATCCGCATGAGCAAAGGAGTGCAGCAGCAGCAGACATCGGTCCCAATCAGCCATTCCAATCTATTAGATTCATTAGATCTGCAGAATCAGTCAGTTCAGCCATCCAGCGCTATCCGATCCGCCATTCAGATCTCTCAGATCCACCAGACCAGAGTCGTTGTGAAGGGTTCCTATACCAGGGTGTAATTGTCACAGTACTTTTGGCCACATTGACATTTTGAGGATTTGGCGACTGCAGTATTGATCAGGAAGGAGTAAAACTCCGTTAGGAGTTTCAAAAAAAAAGAGTCTGAGATCTTCTGGGGCGTTTATTGGTGATCTAGCCCATTAGAATCAGGACGACGAGCTGAGCATGGTGGTACCATTCAATTAATTGTGAAATTTTTTTGTCGATCCCAATTTTTCATCAGGTTGGTGTATGGTAGCAACTAGAGCTCAAGCAATGGCAAACGAAAGGATGGACAAACTTGAAGAAAATGTGAAGGAAATCCAAACTCAGCTTCGCAGACTAGGTCTCCACATACAGGAATTTATGTCAAAGGGCAAGGAGCAAGCCCACGAGGAGGTGTATAATGGCCATGAATGCAATGATGGTGAATCTAGCCACTCTCCTCACGTCTGGCACACCCATCGACCACCCAGTCAGCGACCTCCCAAGTTGGATATGCATAAATTTGATGGTTCTCACACGTCCGCATGGCTAGCACAATTGGAGCAATATTTCAAATTGAATCATATCCTAGATAGTGGGACTAAGCTTATGTTGGGGAGAATGTACTTCGACAATGAAAGGTGGCAATGGTGGGAATGGCATCAGCGTTGCAATGGATCTTTTAGGACTTGGACCCAATTTACCAAAGCTCTTCGAGATTGCTTTGAACAGGAAGAC
>APFE031017745.1:53936-74070 GCA_000404065.3 Pinus taeda
TGCACCCTTTTCTTCTTGATATGTCCTTCTATCTTGAGAGTTTGAGGAGTGGTAATTCTTGCCAATGCTTTACAAGATATGGTATTATTCATTTATTCTTTCTCTTGGGTGGGTTCTTGGCGTATATCCTCTTCTTTTTATGTTTCTTGATCATTTTCTTCCTCCTCTTCATATTCTATGTAAAATAATTTCTTCTCAGCACACTTATGACCTTTAGTGCATTTTCTATCACAATTGTAACAAAGCCTTTTTCTCTTTTTTCTTCCAATTGTTGTGGTGTAACCCTTGTGGGTTGTGGAAGGCTAGGAGAAACAACACTTCCATCTTTATAGTTGTGAGAGGTATGCTTCCTGGTTTCCATCATTTTTCTTTCCACTATGTCACAAAGCCCTTTTACTCTTTCCAATTGTTGTGGTGTTGCTCTAAAGAAGGTGTTGCTCTTTGTATACTCATAATGTGCTATCATTAGCTCTGTGAAAATTGACCACGTAACAAGTTGTTTACGAGAAGAAAGCCCTTCATACCATAAAAATTGATCCAACTTTAAATATGAAGATGAAATAAATACCTTTTGTAACAGTGGTACACCATGTAGATCAAAATATTGCTCCATCTGAAGTATCCAATTTACCAGATCCTTGCCATCAAACTTCCTCATCTTGTTTTTTCTTGATTTTAGGAGCTCGATCTTGAAACGACCGTAACTCTATACTTTTGGATCTTTAAGTTATGAAATTGCGATCTGCAGTAGCCCTCTGCGTCCTCTTTCCAATGCCACCAGTCTGATCCAAATTGGATTCTCCAAGGAAGAGTTATGCCAAATCTCCCACAATGACCTGATTATAGACTAGTTCAGTGGAGTGAACTTTTACAACGTGCCACATGTCACCGTTTCAACCTTTGGCTCTAAAACAATATATACAAGAAACTATTGTCTGTCCTCTTTCTGTACCATCTTACGAAATTTCAATCTGATGCTTAGAGAGAAAGTTATGACGGTTTTCCCTAGGTCACCTGTTTGGAATGTAATTCAGGAGTATGCAAAAATACCAAATTCCTTAGATCATATCTCCGAAAATATAGCGTGAAAAGCTCTGAAATTCAGACCTGAGGTTCAGTGTGATTTCTTATAGCGAAAATGCCACGATGACCTATTTGAAGCAGCAAAACCCTAGAATCCAAAAGCTCTTATACCAAATGTTATGAAACCAGCTCACAAAAAGATAGAACAGATAGATCAACGCCTTAGAATTCAGCCTCTTCGAGGGGAAAACCTCCTTTACATTACATAAATGAACAATTCTTCAATGATACAAATGAAAAGACCTCCTTTCTATATATAGGAGTCTAAGGGGTCATAATATAATCAGAGCCAACATAACAATAATAATGTAAGGGCACAATAATAACAATAGTGGGCTTCTATGGGGCACAATAATAACAATATGGGCATTACATGGGTATATCAATATAATAAGTGGGTTGTACCAATAACAATAAGGGGTTACACTAGTAGTATAGGGGCCTAACAATCCACAACCATAAGGAACATGAGTACCAATCAAAAAACAAAAAGGAAAACCCACAACACTATGGCTATCTAGGAAATGCAAAGCTATGCAAAACCATTATCAATCCAGACAATCTTCCATGCCAATGACATATCATAACCAAAAAACCACATGCATACCCATGCATGCTAAAACTTGCAAGGAAATCGTACATGCAACTTGGTACCCACAAAGCAGACCCATTGTAGCTATTTTTCCCACTATTCCCTTGCGTTTTCCTGCTTTTCTTTTTCCTTCTTTCTCAAATCCAATGTGCTCCAAGAGTGCTCCAAGATTTCTCTAAATTTGCAAGAGTACAAAAGAGAGAGAATGGAGAGAACTCCAAGCTAAAACTAACAAAAACTACGAAATGAGAAGCCTTTTTATCATTGAAGCCTTTATTTTCTTCAATTTCGTTTGTTTTTCGTTCATTTTCCTCCTCACATGCAACCTATGACCTTTCACCTTCCTTTTCTCTCAATTTCCATTATTTTCATAAACAAAATGGTAATTAATGCCTCTTTGTCTTTGCCAATTTCTATAGCCATTAATTAATCACCAGTGATCCCCATCACTATGTTTTGCCCAACATTCAGCGTGGAATATATGTCCCATGACCTTAGTCTTATCTTGCCTTTATTAACTTTATTACATGGATTTTTAACTAGTGTTTTTATACAGTGTAACCACTATATCATCCATATCGTAGTGTATGTCCCTCAAGGTCCTCTTCGGTTCCTCATGATTAACAAAGAGTTTGTGATTATCAACCTGCTTATCTCGAAGCACCATGTTAACAAGAGTTTCCATTTATCAGTGTGTTGATATAGAATGCATGAAATATTGTCTTCTCTTTCTTAATTTTCCGAGGTCTGGCACTCATTTGGTGTTGCCACTACAAATTTCTTTGTCTGAGTGATACATATGGTCCCTAAACTCCTTTGATTCTAGAGTGAATATCTCCTTTCTCACTTCCATAGGCGCCAGATCAAAGATATTTGCAACCGACTCCCACCCGAACAACTGACGATGTCTGGAAGAAGAGACCCCTGGAGCACCTCCCTTGCGACTGGGAAATCTTTGGCAAGGGGCCATATGAATTTGAAACCTGTAAACAACCCAGACAACGAACATTTGGAATCACTGACTTAAGCAACCACAACAAACAGCTAGAGAATGAGACACTTCTGAAACATAATAGTTCAATTTAAGGGTGACAAAGGAATTGAGTTTACCCACTACTACCATGAACCACAAGTCGTCAAGAAACCTTCGAAGGAGTGGTTTTTGACCGGAAGAGACACAAAGACTGTTATCGGCTGAAACCATAGACTGACACACTTCACTAGAAACAATTAAGGCTTGAGCAGGTTGTATATCACCTTGAAATATTAGAAATGACCCATGGAACACGAGATGGTGGACAATTTTAAAACCAAATGGAGAAAGATCCACTATACCATACTCTACACACAAGTACAAGACAATTAAACAAAATCCCAAAGGGGTCAAGCGACTAAGGAGCCGCTGATGGAAGGACAATGACTAGTTCAAAGGATCGTCCCAACCCTGTATTGTGCAAGAACAACACGAAAAACATTGGCTAGCTATAAGAAACCAACTATGGCACGCAGGTAAACTTCCGACCTTAGAACGACTGAATATGAAGTACATTAACAACCAACATTGGAACATTGATTGGCCTAACTTTGTCAGGTTTTGGTGTAAAAACAAGAGTGTGGACAAACTTCCCTCAATAGTAAAATAGGCAATTGAGAGACTAATACGTAAACACAGATCTTGCACCAGAAAGTTTCCAAAGATAATGACAACTCTTGTTTGCTACCTTGAAACACTAACATAACTAATATATATAGCTGCAAACAAAATATAATGTTTACTTGATAAGAGCCATACTCTCTGCAATTTCTAGGACAATCACCAAGTGTGTTGCTTCCCTCGGGACTCTGCCATCCCAAGGCAATGTACCATGGTGAGGTCATAAATGAACCTTCTTCGAATGTCAGAAAAATTCCTTTCAGTGTCCAATCCGCCATAGGATAGTTGATCCTTACCTGAAATGACAGAGCAGATGGAATGTCTAAAACCCTTGGCAAGCTCAATAACCTGAACTCCCACCCTCGTGCATTAATTTGAAGGGACCTCAAAATTACGCTACCGTAACTTGAAAGGATGGTATGCCACACATGTCCTGTGTTAGGCCAAGTGGAGGGCAAGGCTCGTTCTCCAAAGGTTGCCTCCACCTTTGCCATACAAACACTCCGCACACCACTCATTACCCCGTCTAAAACCCTGCTGCCGAAAAATTGTTTCATGGACATTTCTGGTGTTCTATGTCTGATAAGACACCCCATCAAAGACATACACCTAACTATACATATAATAAGGAAACAAGGAAACAAAACAATATATCCCATAATTAACCTAAACTAAAATAATGGTCATGCCATAATATACATAGTAGATAGTACAACCCCTTTAAGAAAGGGTATGCCCATTGAATTTATTCTTCTTAAAAAATAGGGTCTAAATGCCTAATAGGTTTAAGGGAATAGCAAAGTAGCAAAAGTATAATAGAAAAATAACAAAGGAATAATCTACATGTTGTTGAAAGCATGTTAACAAAATGTAAAGGGTAAGAGGAAAATGGAGTTCTTTCCTACATTGTAGATATGAAAAAAAACCATTAATGAAATTAAAATAAGTGTAGTCTAAAAAAATCCATAGATTAGCTTGGAAAATAATGGAAATTCTAGTAAGATATGACAAAATTTTGCAGAAATTTTTGAAAATTTGGGCTAAGTGGTCAAACCATAAGATTTTGGGTGGCCCAGGTTCTTGATGGTGTTGAATCCATTTAGCAAGAGATTTGTTGAAAAAATGGGAGTGTTACGACCAAAAGAAGAAAGAAAGAAATTATTTTAACGTCCATGAGGCTAAAGATAGCCTATGGGACAGATTGCTTCTTCATCTACTTGATGTATTTAGCCATTTTTCTATGAAGCTTCACAATAAATGCTCCCAGCTTCTCGACAAACCCCTCGCTAAATAGATTATCCTAAGAGCTAGCTGCCAGCATATTTGCATAACTTTCCATGTTGTCTTTGAAGGTCTCACATTCTAAAATGAAATGTTTTTCTGTTTCCACTTTTCCGGAAGAACAAAAAATGCATAACCTTTCCTCCCACACTTCCTTTGGCCTTTTCTAGTGCCCTATTTCACAACGGAGTTTATGAGAATTAGTCTTTAACTGAGCAATAAGAATTTTGGCTCTCCAAGAGATATTGGCCTCTATGTATGCTTTTGGTTGATGATTATGAGTGGGATTAAACACTTTAATAAATTAATTTTTCTTTCTTCCTAGCTCCTTATACCAAGTATGTTTGTGGAACTTTTCAATAACGAAATCTTTTATCTCTTTGTTGTTTATGGGACACGCGTTCAAGCAAATACCACATTTACTAAACCATTTGTCGTTTTGTTGCATCCAAGTTTTTTTGCTCTTGCACAATCTATCATTAAAGACAACCTTAGGCCATCTACCCTCTTCCATTTGCTCAATTTTTTTTAAATACCTTATGACTCGCACCATAGCAATTGTTTCAATAGGAGCAGTGCCTATTTCACTTAATAAGATATCATAGGGAGCTGCACTTTTAATCTTAAATTTGTTTGTAATCAAACATTTTTGAATTTTCTCAATTTGTCTCCACTGCATGTTGCAAGTACTGCTAGCCCATAGTTGACAACCATAGAGAATCATTGGAATCACTAGAAGCCTAAAAAGAGTTTGAGTGGTCTTCCAGTCTCATAACTCTGCCTCTCTACACTTATTTTGAAAAGCATAAAATGCTTTCCAACCCCCCAAAGTTCTTTTCTTTCTACAAACATTCTAGCTTAGATTTTTGTTGAAGTCAATTCCAAGGTATTTGTAATCTGCAACTTCTTCCAGAATGTTGCCTTCAAAGTAGAACTTATGCAGGTTATGTTTTCTTTTCTTAGAGAAGATCACTACTTTCGTTTTGCTGATATTGACTTGCATTCCAAGAGCCAATTTAGCAATCAGAATAAGGTCATCTGCATACAAAAGAACTCTTATAACAAAATTGCACAAATAGATACCATCACCCCCTTGCGAATTTAACCACTCCTCAAGCTTGTTGATATATAAACCAAAAACGGTATGAGACAGTGGGAAACCCTGCTTGACCTTGATATCGCTTCTAAAACTTTCAGAAATGCTCGCTGAAGTTCTAATTTTGACTTTCACCTCTTCATACAACCTATGCACATATGCTCTCAAATGTTTAGGAACCCCAAGTTCCTCCATCCTCTGCCAAATTTTATCCCTAGGAACCGAGTCAAATGCTTTTCTGAAATCAACAAAACAACAAAAGACTTCTTCCTTTTTCTCCCAAACTTTTTCAATGATGTGCCTTAAAGTTATGCAATGATCAACTGTGGAATGTATAGGTTTAAAAATTTCTTGCCCTTTAGCACGCTTATCTCTTTCTTCTCCCCACTTGCTAATTTTGTTTTCTAGCATGCTTCCAAATAGCTTTGCAAACAAAGGGTTTATCATGATGGTCCTATAATTGGAGGGATTATTGATGTCACCGCTCTTGAAAAGAGGTATTTCCAGACTAGCTGTCCAATATGTGGGGAGCCCTTGTTGTATGATGTTGTTGAAGATTTTTGTAATGTGAGGTGCAAGAATATTTGAGCCCCACTTTAAATATTCTGCTTGGATTTTAGCCAAGTCTTTTGCTTTTCCAACGCCCAACTTCTTGATACCCATCTCTACCTCTTGTACCGTGAAGAGCTCAGTATCAGTGTTGACCAAAGGGGAGGGTCAACCTTGGGAACCTGTTCATAGAGTTGTCTTGCATAGTCAAACCATTTAGACATCGTAATATTATTTCCAATTTGTATCTTTTTCGGTTGGAGCTCCTTCCAAAATAATTTGGGATTATTTTTCCCAAGGAAGATTAGTTCTTCCCTCATTGAAACCATGAAATCAACATTTTTCTTGCTTAATAATTGCCTGTAAGATTTGAGCTTTATGTTATCCTTGTTTCACTCTTTCCACATTCTCTTTGCCTTTTGCATTCCTCGTCAAATCAAGCATTAACCGAAAAGAAATTTGTTTCAGATTTCTTAATTTTTGTTATTTTTCACTTTGCAAGTGCGCATTGAATTAAATGTGTTAATTCATGACTATGAAGGCTGTGAATTGTAATTTTCTCCTTTTCAAAGAGCCTCTCTAGCGTCATTTTGAAGGTATTACAAATTTTTTGAGGTCAAAAGAATTCTACCCTGTGGGAGATTTTGTTGGACATTCTAAATTTTTTACTATAATTTTTTCTTTCCAATCCAAGAGAAACATAAATATATTGGCTTGTGATCTAATTTCAAATCCCACAACTGATCTCCAACCAAAACTTCTTCCATTTTCTCACACAAACCATGCGAGCAAATTACATAATCTACCACACTTGCTCCATTGTAAATATTGCAAGTGAAATTACCAGACTTTGACCATTTAGTCAAGCCATTACAAATGACTAAATCAAAGGCCCCACATAGAGTAAGCGATTGTTCACCAAAGAGATTGCAGCCCTTGTCCTCTGGAATTCTTTCTCACTGATAATTACTTTCTTCTGTAAGCCAAATAGGGTCACAATCATCTTTACAACAAAGAATGTTAGCTTGTTCACTTGCAATGCTAACATTGAAATCACCCACTATAAGGACTTCACCTAGCTGTGAATATGTTGCAATAACCACTTCTAAAGCTACAAATGGATCTTTATCGTCAAGCCCTTTACCTTTGTAGATTTTTGAAACCCGTGGCGCAAAATAACATGCTGCAATTCTGATGTGGTTTTCATTTTCTGATATTTTAAATCAAATGAATTACTTATTTGAGTCTTATTTTTCTAACTCAATGAGACAACCTTCTTTCTCCCTTACTAAACCATGATACCCCATGCTCTTTGCCATTCCTTGATGCCTTGTTTCACACTACCATCTTCCAGTATCCTTCAAACAAAGGTGTGTTGCACCTTTCATGCTCATGTGTTTCTATGAGGCAACTTATGTCTCTATTTTCCATAATAGGCTCTAACCCCAGTCCTCGTCTCCATGGGTAACCTCTGCAGTGCCAACAAACTAATCTTAAGGGAACCTCAGTATGACTTGATTGCTATTTATTTCGACATGTAAGACTCACATTTGAGTCTTTGTCCCTATTTTCCCATACCGACCTTGCTTTCTGATTCCCTGTTGAAGAGTTTATTCTCTTCTTTATTACCATCTTGTTGCTCTGTTATGGAAGGAGATCCAAATTGCGCTATCACAAATTTTCCTTTATAAATCCATGCTCTCTTTCCTTTATCTCTTGCTGCCCTAACTTTTAAAATTTCCTCCCTTCTTTCCTCCTGTTGTTTTAGAGTTAAATCTTTTTCTAGGAAAAACGAGAACCCCTCAAGAGATGTTTCTTGCTTAGAATAATATATGGCAAAATGACTTTTATGGGCCTGACTCTCTCCCCGTTAAACTTACCCACCCTCCATGCTTGGCATATTTGTCCTTGCCATAACAACTTATCTTTCAAGAAGTCTCTTGCAAGGTCAAGAGTACATTCATTTTTCCCATAGTGTTTGACCCCTTTAATAATTATGTTTGCTGCCCTATTTTGTCTTTCCTTGCCTTCACTATCTTGCATGTTGTCAACTTGAATATTTGTTTCTCCTTCCTTATTAGCATAATTGTTAATAACTTGAGCCCAAGTTTTGGAAACTTTGGTGGAATCTCCTTCCATTTCTTTTCTTGCGTTAACTTCATGGTTGTTTATTTGGGCAATCATTTTCCCCTTATCTTGGGATGATTTCACATTCACCACCTTTGTACTTTCTACTACAAATTTCTTTATGTTTTGCACATCCCCCTCATACGTTGCCATTCCCCCTTATCTTGGAATGATTTCACATTCACCACCTTTGTACTTTCCACTACAGATTTCTTTATATTTTGCACATCCCCATTCATACGTTGCCATTCTGTCTTCCCTATTATGGGAGCTTCGTTGTTTATTTGGGCAATCATTTTCCCCTTATCTTGGGATGATTTCACATTCACCACCTTTGTACTTTCTACTACAGATTTCTTTATGTTTTGCATATCCCCCTCATACGTTGCCATTCCCCCTTATCTTGGAATGATTTCACATTCATCACCTTTGTACTTTCCACTACAGATTTCTTTATATTTTGCACATCCGTGTTCATACGTTGCCATTCTGTCTTCCCTATTAGGGGAGCTTCGTTGTTTATTTGGGCAATGTTTTGCACATCCGCGTTCATATGTTGCCATTTTGTCTTCCCTATTAGGGGAGCTTCGTTGTTTATTTGGGCAATGTTTTGCACATCCGCGTTCATACGTTGCCATTCTGTCATCCCTATTAGGGGAGCTTCGTTGTTTATTTGGGCAATGTTTTGCACATCCGCGTTCATACGTTGCCATTCTGTCTTCCCTATTAGGGGAGCTTCGTTGTTTATTTGGGCAATGTTTTGCACAACCGCGTTCATACGTTGCCATTCTGTCTTCCCTATACGTTGCCATTCTGTCTTCCCTATTAGGGGAGCTTCGTTGTTTATTTGGGCAATGTTTTGCACATCCGCGTTCATACGTTGCCATTCTGTCTTCCCTATTAGGGGAGCTTCGTTGTTTATTTGGGCAATGTTTTGCACAGCCGCGTTCATACGTTGCCATTCTGTCTTCCCTATTAGGGGAGCTTCGTTGTTTATTTGGGCAATGTTTTGCACAACCGCGTTCATACGTTGCCATTCTGTCTTTCCTATACGTTGCCATTCTGTCTTCCCTATTAGGGGAGCTTCGTTGTTTATTTGGGCAATGTTTTGCACATCCGCGTTTTGGGCAATGTTTTGCACATCCGCGTTCATACGTTGCCATTATGTCTTCCCTATTAGGGGAGCTTCGTTGTTTATTTGGGCAATGTTTTGCACATCCGCGTTCATACTTGGGCAATGTTTTGCACAGCCGCGTTCATACGTTGCCATTCTGTCTTCCCTATTAGGGGAGCTTCGTTGTTTATTTGGGCAATGTTTTGCACAGCCGCGTTCATACGTTGCCATTCTGTCTTCCCTATTAGGGGAGCTTCGTTGTTTATTTGGGCAATGTTTTGCACAGCCGCGTTCATACGTTGCCATTCTGTCTTCCCTATTAGGGGAGCTTCGTTGTTTATTTGGGCAATGTTTTGCACAGCCGCGTTCATACGTTGCCATTCTGTCTTCCCTATTAGGGGAGCTTCGTTGTTTATTTGGGCAATGTTTTGCACATCCTGTTTTGCATGTTTTGCACATCCACGTTCATGTAGCAATGCCACTTGTTCTTTTAAAATTTGTTACAGCCATTATTAGATTAATTTTATGATCTCTTTCTTGTCCTTTAGCTTCTAAAACCTCCAACCTTTATTTTGCATTTAACAATTCTTTCACATAAAGATCAAATGACTAGGTAAGAGGTGTGGATGTGGGACTATATAAGGCAAAATCATCAATGGCTTTTTCTTTGAACTTCTTGTTGCCACATGCTTGTGGAATAGACTTGTTTGAGTGCCTTTTGCGAAGGGCTCGATTACTTTTTTTTAAGACACTTTCTTCCTTGTTTGCTCTCATTTCAGAGGCGCTATTCTTCATTTTAAAAGAACCTGATATTGTTTGTCATTGACCCAAACCCACTTCCCAGCTTTGGATTATGAGACAATTTTCACTTGTCCTAAATCATTTGTCTCCACATGTTCTGAAATTTCTGATTCTTTTATCATACTTGAAATTCGCTGCTGCTTGATCGCTGTTGGATATTTTCGCTGCATAAAAACTCTCTGCGTTCACACTACCCACTGTTCACTGCTCGCTGCTGCCCACACTGCGTTGCTCATACCATACCACTGACCACAGTGCTCACCACCCTACTGTGCTCATAAATGCCCTGAAAATTTCAATGGCTTTTTAATTATCTCAGAGGCGGTAAATACTCAGAGGCGGAGATGTTCTTGTGATTTAATTATCTCGGAAGAAGCACGAATACAAGAAAACACCTACGACTTAACGAAGTTAGCAGCGTGAGCACTGGAAAACAGAAATCAGCCGTGTAAATCAAATGTGGATTTAGCAGCGTGAGAATTGGAAAACAGAAATCAGCAATGTAAATCAAATGTGGATATTCAGTAAACAGTAAGATAAAAGACACCTTTCCAAGATCAAACCAATATATAGAATACATCAGCGGGATGAAAAAACAATCTGTTCTATTTAGCCTTGATATATATATTCACCAACGTTCTGATTTAAAAAAAAAAAGAAATCCAGTTCGGGCGATTATGTGGCGTCGGTACATAGCACATTGGGTATAGAAAACAACGCAGTTTCCGAACAAACAAAGCTCGGAAAACCAACGAACAGCACGCAGTTTTCAAACAAGGAAAGAATTTAGACCACTGAATTCGCCATTGGCAGGGCAGTGTCGACCAGTTATTTGCGACCGTGGGAGAGAGTTATGGATATGGAGGACGACGAAGCGTTGGAGAGGGCATGTGCTGCGATCGCTAGCAAAGAAGCCGAAGAAATCCAAGATGAATTCGGGGGGGGGTCGGGGAGGTGGCATTTGCTTTCCAATGGAATTGTGCGGGAGCTTCATCAGATCTTCGGCAGCAGCAACATCGACGGGTACGGCGTGGATCCGCGCTCCTGGGAGGAGGCTAACAATGATGGGATTAATAATAATGATGGCGATGGGGATGGGGATGATTTGAATGGATTTGATGAGGGAGAGGCTGGGGCAGAGAGGGGGATGGCTAGTGAGTGTGGAGGATTTTATGGGTATGTTGTGCAGGCTAGAGATGGTTATCAGTGTGCTTCAGTTGAAGAATTACCCGAGAGTCTAAAGGGGCTTACTGGGCTACTAGTGCAGATTCCTCATCTGATTTGTGATTTATTAGGAGAGGATGCTGAAGGGTGTCAGAGGGTAGCTAAGGGTAGAAAGACCACTACTGCCAGGTATTCCTCGTCGCCGCCCTTGGTTTCGTCGGTCTGTTTAAGGATGATGGAGAAAGTCTTGCAACCTGGCCATGAGGATCCTGCAGCTACAGCGCTTTCTCTGCTGAAGTCGCTCAGCCCAAGCATATTGATGGTTCAGGCGGGTGGAGCCACGCAGCAGAGGACTCAGATTCGACAGTCTGCGCTCGAGTTTGTCACGATAAAGATGGTAGACATGAAATGCCAAGCTGTGAGGAGGGCAGTGCTGGCTATGCCCTAGTATTTGAGTGTCAAGGCACCAGAGAAGGCGGATGCTCGGGCAATCGCGGTGGCGGCAATCTTGATGGTTGTGAAAGCGTTGGGAGGCAGGGGGCAAATGGAATTCGGTAAGTTCGTAGCGAAACTCTCTCGAGGGAAGCCGCGGTTTCGCCTCAGGGCAGTTGATCTTGCTGTTGCGCTCCTTGGATGCTTGCCTGATCCTCTCGGGCTCAACGGAGAGGATGTGGGTGAACATCGCTCCACGGAGGAACGGTTCGAAGATGCCGATTGCGAAGCACCGCAGGAGCAGGATGGAGATGCTGAGAATGAAGCACATAAAGAGGTGCGGGAAGGTAATCAGAATGCAGCAGTAGAAGAGGCCCAGTCCTCTTGTCCTCTTGTCAGAAGGATCAATGGTCTGCGCAAGTTGATTCCAATGCTGAGACTGTTAAAGAGAATACACAGGCTGCTGATAACTTATGGTGGAGCGTGCGATGCCTTGAAGCACTGCTGCATCGCTGTTCTGATAAGTTCCCGCAATTCGTGCCCGTGCCCTCACAAACAAACATGGCTCAAGCCCTGGAACTCCTCTAAGCTGATTTGAGACACCGTCTCCGTTTGCAAGCATTAATGGGCTTTAGAATTGCTACAACTAAGACGGTTCATGAGCTCAGTGCACAGCCATCGAATATCTATGAGTGCTTCACCCCAGGGCAGGAGACCCCTCCTTGGGAGGCCAAACACCGTCACCTGGATTAGATGCAGATAGTCCAGGCCGAACTCCTATCACTCCTGGATCTTCTCACAGGGATTCGGGGTTTCTTTTGAGAAGCCGATGCATGGATGATAAAGCAGCAGTACGCAAGGCTGCTCTGACCCTGATAACAAAGTCAACCGCTCTCATGGGTAAGCCTCCAGATGATACCATGCTGCAAGCAATGGGTGCAGCCTGCAGTGATCCCATGGTTAGCATCAAGAATGATGCATTGTTTGCTTTATCAGAGGTTTTGAAAATTTTCCTACTCGGAGTGATTTCAGAATAGTTGCAGTCTGTGCCACCATTAGTAATGGATAATGAGTCAAGTATTCAAGAGGAATCTCTGAATCTATTTCAAGAGCTTGTCTTGGACAGAATATCTTCAGTTGCAGCTCAAAATGCATCTGGTAGACGTTTAAAGTTCTCTGATATGTCTTCATCTCAAGGTCCAGATCAGGAGATGGGCACATTATTCCCCCAAGGTGTCTTGCCCTCAAAGGAATATCTGATGGAAATGTGGCATCCTGTGTGAAGCGAATGTGTACAATGTTGGGAAAGAAGGGGCGCTTGAAGGGTGGAATAGCCTTTGCTCTTCAGAACATTATCACCACGTCTGAATCTGTAGCATTGAAGTTTTCAATACCTATAGAGAAATGGACTGCCAGCCCGGTGCTTGGATGTTGCTCTCTGAAGTTTCAGCATTTACTCGTAAGACGGTTGGAAATTTCTGTGCCATCATTGGCAGCTTCTTGATAAAACAGAACAAAATAATGAAGCACCTCAAGGCACAACATACAACACTCATGTAAAACAAGGTATGGACAACAATTTTGAAGAAACTGAAGACATGTCTGTTGGTTGGGCTGCGGATCGACTGTTTCTTCTGCAAACGATATCAGATGTTGCTGTGGAACTTACCCCAGATGCAGCTGCTGAACTGGCTCATGAATTGCTCATGAACTGGCTTTCAATATGCATCCTAACGAGGTTGGGGGCACATGTAAAGGCTCTTATAACTTTATGCAAGCGGCATGCAGCCACTTCAGAAGAAGGCACCCATATCATTGCTGTGTGGGTTGATCAGCTACTTGCAAAATCCCAGGAAATATTGGATGAATATATATCGCAGTTTTCCAAAGCTGAAAAAAATGACAGCTTTAAGACTCCTCAGCCTACAAGCAAAACTAGGTCACGGACAAAGAAGAAAAGCAAGTCAAAATCTTCAGGCCTTTCTAGCCTGTCAATACAGGTTGTTACAGCTATATTCACAGTTGGTGCACTAGTTATTGTGTGCCCACAAGTGCCGGAGGTACAAAACAGGAAGGATATCTTTGTTGGCAAACCAAGTTGCGCCTGCAGTGTATACACAATCTTGGGTCACAATGGGCAAAATCTGCCTTGTAGATGATAAACTTGCGAAGTCTTGGATCCCTCTGTTTGTACAGGAGCTTGAAATTACCGATTCTCCAGCTGTTCGCAACAATATTATGGTGGCAATGACTGATTTTGTGTCCGATACACTGCTCTTGTTGATGCCTGCATTGCCAGATTAACAAAATCTCTTCGTTATTCTTGTGAGCTTGTAAGGAGGCAAGCATTTATACTTCTTGCCAAATTATTGCAGAGGGACTATGTCAATTGGAAGGGGATGCTGTTTCATCGTTTTCTATTAGCTCTGGATGATGAATCTGAAAAGATCCGCCAGTTGGCAGACTTCCTTTTTGGAAGCATCCTCAAAACAAAGGCACCGGTATTGGCTTATAACATCTTTGTGGAAGCCATCTTTATATTGAATGATTGCCATGTACATGCCAGTCACATTGAGGCATTACAAACTTTAGAGGTTGAACGCCATTTATTTCCATTAAGAGGTAATAATGAAGCAGTTTGTTTTAAGCGCATGCATATCTATGTATCCTTAGTAAAGCAGATGCAACCTGAGAGCACCTATTGGCAACTTCAGCTAAGCTCTGTGCAGAAGTACTTGCTCTGCAGCTGATGGTTTGCTTGATATTGATGACTTCGCTTCACATTGTGTATTGCAGGATGCACTGCAAATACTAGCATGCAAGGAGATACGCATTCAAGGCAATCGAACAGCTGCAGGGGTAGCTGAAAATATGGAGCTGGAAGAAGAAATTGGAGCAGCAGCTTTTGCAGCATCAAAAGGGCGAGTTGTAAGTTTGTAACTCAGATTGGAAAGAAAAATTTGGTCCAAAATGCGATCCCAATCTTCATAGAACTCAAAAGGTTACTTGAGAGCAAGAACAGTCATTTGACAGGCTGCTTAATGGACTGCTTACATATGCTTCTAAAAGAGGACAAGAGTGAAATAGATGAAATACTGGTAGCAGACAAACAGCTTCAGAAGGAACTTCTGTATGATATTCAGAAATATGAAGCTATGAAAGCCAAATCGAAAGTGGCAGAGGCAGTTGTAACAGTGCAAGATTCCGCCCCTCATAATGTGCCTTCCAAAAAGAATGACAATCTGCCAACAACTTCCCAAAATAATGGCAGTGTTCGTTCAGAAAAATTCAGAGAAATAGAATATTATATTTTTCTTTGTCTTTGTTGCTTCCTTTGTTAACTCTGTTCATAGATGCAGGACTCTTAGGAGGCCGTTCTGAACGAACACTGCCATTATTTTGGGAAGTTGTTGGTAAATAGAATATTATATTTTTAAAATTTTTGCAGTCAAATAGTTGTACACATGTAAATTTCTTATTTTACAAACTATGTCCAATACACTAATTTGGTTTTGTTTTTTTCAAATTTATAGGAATATAGTAGGTATGCTTTTTAAATGTGAGTAGTGAAATAGCTTTTATAGATATAATTTTTTTATTTTACAAACAACTTTTAATACACTAATTTGTTTTTGATCAAATTCAGAGGATTATAATATGTATGTTTTTTAAATTTGAGTAGTTAAGTAGTTGTACAAATGAGAATCTCTTATCTTACAAACAACTTCTAATACACTAATTAGATTAACTTGGAGTGTTTTCAAATTATGTTTTTTAAATTTTAGCAGTCAAATAAATTCACCAATGTGAAATCCTTATTTTACAAAGAAATTCTAATACACTAACAATAAAATATAATAAATTAAATTAAAATAAAATAAAAATTTAACAACCTTGGACCTTGGTTAAACTAGTTGTTAGAGGTCTTGTTTATCTGTTATTTGAAAAATATAGCTGTTAGAATGGCCTGCTGCCCCTCCCTATTTAACTGGTCGCTCAGATTGGATCTTCAACTTGTCTTGACGACGATGAACCACACTAGTTGGTTGGAAACGGGTCGAAGAATAATTTTTTATGTGATTTTGCCAAAATTATTCTCTCGTACTTGCTATGCTATGGATCACAGAACCCTAAATTCTATAACACTAATTTTGTGTTTTTTCAAATTCAGAGGGATAGAGTATGTATGCCTTTTAAACTTGACCAGTCAAATAGTTGTATAGATGTGAATCTCTTATCTTACAAACTAGCTCTAATACACTAATTAGATTAATTTGGCGTGCCTTAAAGTTCAAAGGGATAGAGTATGTTTGTCTTTTAAATTTCAGCAGTCAAATAGCTATAGGGATTTGAATCTCTTGTCTTACAAACAACTTCTAATACACTAATTTGTTGTTTGTTCAAATTCAGAGAGACAGAATATGTATGTCTTTTAAACTTGAGTTGTCAAATTGTTGTACAGATGTGAATCTCTTATCTTATAAACAACATCTAATACACTAATTAGACTAATTTGGCGTGTTCAAATTTAGAGGGATAAAGTATGTATGTCATTAAAATATTAGCAGTCAAATAACTGTACATATATGAATCTCTTATCTTACAAACAACTTCTAATACACTAATTTGGTTTCTGTTCAAATTCAGAGAGATAGAATATGTAGGCCATTTAAACTTCAACAGTGAAATAGCTATACATATGTAAATCTCTTATCTCACTAATTTGGTCTCTGTTCAATATGTATGCCATTTAAACTTCAGCAGTGGAATAGTTGTACGTATGTAAATCTCTTATCGTACGAACTAGGTCTAATACACTAATTAGACTAATTTGGTGTATGTTCAGATTCAGAGAGATAAAATATCTGTTTTTTAAAGTTTAGCAGTCAAATAGCTGTATAAATATGAATCTCCTCTTATCTCAGTAGCATTTTCTAATACATTAATTTGGTATTTGAATTGATGATTACTTTAAAATTAGATTATTAGTAGCATTTGCACATTACTGTACAAAGAAAAGCCGACCGATTTAAACTTTAAACGGAGGGCATTGGTATTTGAATTGATGGTTACTTTAAAATTAGATTATTACTAGAATTTGCACATTTGCACATTACTGTGCAAAGAAAAGCCAACAGATTTAAGCTTTAAACTGAGGAGAGTGTGTGGAGGGAGAGAAACACTGTTCAGATTCTATCCGGAGGGGAAAGGATACCTGTTCAGATTCTGTTAGAGATGACGAATCTGAACAGTATCCAGGATAAACTTCACCATAAAAACCTTTTAGGTTAATTATTATATTTTTTAAAATTTAATAAATTAACTTAGTGATGATATGAAAGCTGCAAGTCAAAATCACTCCAATTCTCCGCACATCCGTCCTTCTGATCAATTTTCTGAGTGCGCTTGGTGCATTTTCAGCCTGCATTGTTGCCCAAATTGCTTTTCTCCTCCACGTTCAGGTCTGTCTGCTCCCAGACACTTTTCACATAATTTTGTGCTATTTTAATAGTTAGAATTTTACTTAGAAATTTTAAGAAATCTTGGAGATAATCTCAGATTGTAAAAATAATAAAACCAAATTAGTACTGCAAACCACATAGGTTTTATGATACAGAAGTAATGAAAATGATTGATTTTAATATAAAATTTAGAATTTTTTTTAGTTAGAACTGTTATTCTGTACAAGTATTCACTGGGCTAATTTCAACATTAATATAATCTTATTTACTAATTTCTTGAAATTAATATGATCTTATTTACTAATTTCAACCTTTATTACTTTATTTTATATAAATTTCTGACAATCTACATTTCTTCTTCTTTCAATTTCCACATAACCTATTTTAATTATATAAATTATAAATTTGCATGAACTGATTTTAATGCATCTATTTGTTTGAAGGTGCTAACGCAATAGCTTCAAAGGCAGCCTACTGATGCAAATCAGAAGTGTATCCACTGGTGTTGTTCAGTCTGCACTTGAAGTTTCATTTCTTCTTCTAAGTTTTTTTTAACGGATCATTGTAATTATTTTTTATTTTCCATAAATATAAAATAAATTTGTTTTCCTTAAAAAGTTGAAAAGTTTAATAAACAATGATACTATGGGGAATTTTTTTCTTATAATATTTATTTTTTAATCTTATTTTTAAAATTAAATTACTATTTTTTATGATGATGATAATGATGATGGTTAACGTCCACTGAGACCAAATTTTGGTCTATCGGACCCAAGGAAATGAATTATTTAGTTTGATTTAAGATTTTATTCCTATGCTCAAAAATCTTGGAGAGAAGCCTCCCGAGCTCACTGTAATTTTGACAACATAAAAAGCTAGGAAGGTCAGTATTGCAACAAAGATTTTGAAACTGAGATCTAATGTGGTTGTACGCGGGGCACTCTAAGAGGAAGTGATTTTCATCCTCAATCGTATTCTCAGAGAGATGGCAGAACCTTTCCATCCATGGTGTTTTAAGAACTGCCCAACGACCCGTTTCACTATGGAGCTCATGAGAATTCGTTCTAATCTTGGCTATATTAATTTTCTTCTTTGAGCTAGATAAAACAGAGAGATACTTTTGATCTTCTAGGGTGGGGTTGATGACCTCCTTATAATATCTTAATTTTCTTTTAGTTGCTAAATCTTTCTCACACCACATTTTTTCTTTGAACTTAGAAGTAACAATATTTTTAATGTTATTAATGTTTTGCAATGAAACATTCTCATCGATCTCCCAATGGTTTAACCAGGCCCTGGTGTCTTTATACCAACTTGGTTTGAGCCTTAGGTGGTTTTCGCTGGAATTTAAAGCTAGCGTAGGAAGTCTATGGTCTCCTATGTTATTGAGTTTGTGCTTGTACAACAGAAGCCTAGTCATAGCTAGGCTCTCGATAGGGGAAAGACCCACTTCTATAAGGAGAATATGATAGGGTGTGTTGCTTTTAACTTTAAGGTTATACGTTATAAAATGTTTCTAGCTTTGCTCAATCTTTCTCCAGGATTCTCTAGAGATGCTACAACCCCAAATCTCACATCCATATAAGATTAACTAGAGTGACTAAAGTTTCAAACAGGAACTTATTTCTATCCCAATTACGAGGTTTTCCGGTTTACAATTATTTTCAAGACCAAAATAAGCTTACCATCCCCCATTAATCCTTTTTTTAATGCTATAGTTCCAATTGAGCTTCTAATGAATATCAATGTTAACAATCATACCCATGGTAGAGCATAAATCCTTAAGAAGTATAAGTTGCTTATCAAGATCAGATGGGCACCTTGCAAGAAGAACAATATCGTCAGCATAGAGAAGAAGGATGATGACTATCCTAGCGAAGATTGTGCCAACACATCTTGCTTCCTCTAAGGAACCTTCTAGTTTGTCGATGTTAATGCCAAATAGGGTATGGGAGAGGGGGCAACCTTGTTTAACTCTGATATTACACTCAATATCTTTCGAACACCCCTCATTGCTCTTTAACTTGGCAATTACATTCTCGTATAACCTTATAGCGGCAACTCTCAACTCAAAAGGAACCTTTAGCTCTTCTAATTTGTTCCAAAGGTTGTTTCTAGAAACCGTATCGAAAGCCTTTCTAAAGTCCACAAATCAACAAAAGAGATTGGATTTATCATTGCGTCATTCCTCCACAATGATCCTAAGCGTAACAAGGTGGTCCGTTGTTGAGTGCTGCTTTCTAAAACCCGCTTGGCCTTTACCCCGCTTACCTTCACTTTCAAGCCATATGCTCAACTTCCTTTCCAAAATAATACCATATAACTTGGCTAGGAGAGGGCTGATCATAATTGTCTGATAATTAGAAGGGTTATTTGTATCCCCACTTTTAAAAATAGGAAAATGAGTCTTTGAGTCCATGGTTTAGGGAACCCTTGCTTGACGACTTGATTGAAAAGCTTGTGAATGTGGGGGATGAGGACAGGACCTCCAATTTTTAAGATTTCTGCCTAGTAACCTTTGTAGAAATTTACAGGGTAAGTTCCTCAGACAGAACACCAAAAGGACACCGCTCACAAACAGATCACAGATCAATACACCAGTATTTTGACGTGGTTAAAACCCTCAGAGAGGGAAACAGTCCACGGCCTGCGCCAACGTGGCTACTACAGGCAATTTATAATAAAAGAATGAAAATTTACATAAGCTTCTCTCATGCACGGTTAACCTACAAATGACCCTCCATGTGCTTTAAATAGAATTCATGGACCAATCAGGTGT
>APFE031017750.1:0-24530 GCA_000404065.3 Pinus taeda
AAAAAATTCAAAATGAAAAATGAATAAGACAAAAGAAGAGAAAGGCTTCCTGCGTAGGGAGGCGATGCAAGTACTGATCAGGCTCAATGGCAGTGGAGCCATGCTTTTGTTCCTATGTGACTCCACAGGGGTACTGTCCAGGCCTGCTGGAAGTGGAGCAACACCAGAGATGAAACTAAGACTTTGAGGACTATACTGCGTATGCACCTATATACCCCTCAACCCCAATTGAAACAAATGTGTTTCCTTGGCTTGGAATGTGTGTCAATTGGCTAAGAGCTTGGCATATGCTCCATCTTACAATCAAGTTAGTGGGAAACCAAGATGAGCTAAGAACTAAACAATACTTTTGGAGGTGTTAGACTTGCTTTTCACGAACAAGGTCTATACAGAGAGCTGGAATTATACCAGTGCTGTTGCCAAGTGTTGTAGCAGTTACAACCACCCTCCAAAAATTTTCCTTAGCTTGTTTTGGAGCCTCCATACCAACCTTACACAACAGCTTGCCTTGCTTTGTCAAGTCCTCCAGCTTTAGTGTCTTTCTTTCTCAAAGGAAGCCTGTCGATCACAGTTTGATCTTTTTCCTTCACAGGCTGCTCACTTGGACTTGATCCAGCTGCAGGCTGAGCAGCTTCCCAGTGAAATTTGTGCATTTCTCGAGGGAAATCAACCTTTCCCTCTAGGAATTGCACAATCCCTTTGATGGCCTGCTGGGCTCCAGGATTGCGCAATCCTGCCAGCCAACCCTCCCAGTAGGATTTGCACAATTTTTCCCATCAACAGGTAGTTTAGCGCAGGATTTGTACAAATATAGGTAGTAGTCAGGTGTTGGGCCCAGAAATTGCACAATCCCCTTGGGAAGTCAGCCCAGCTTACAGTTAGGAATGAACATTTTTCCCAAAGCAGTTGAGCACTTAAATGCATGGACAATCCGGTTGACTAATTCCACCCGAGACTGAGGAAACTTAACTTGCATGCATGCATGACTTGATCTTCTCGGAATAGCAAGGGGCAACATGCAAAAGGCATCCTATGATTCAGGGAGCTATTTTTAGCAACTGGGGGTTACATGCAAAGTTGTCTTAGAAGTTTCTCTCCAAGTGTCATTTTTTCCTAGATTTGTGGCATGCACGTCTTGAGACCAAACTTAGTTATTCGACGCATCAGAGCTCATTCTTTCACATCAATCTTGGAGCTCTGACATCCCACAACACATCCAGGACTCTTCGACACATCCGACTCATCTATTCACGAGTAGGTGGCCTCAACTTGTCTTTTTCAGCATTTCTATCACTTTTTGTGTATTCACTTGTATGAGTGTTGTTTGCTTGATTTCTTTGAATTCCTGTTGTCATTTACATATATTCTAGTTTGTCCTAGATATATTTCAATTTCTGTTGCTATCTCACTGTTGTCACATGCATGAAACTATTTTGCATGGACGTTCGCCTAACCAACGAACTACCTCACCCACATGCATGTTGATCTATTTTCTCAATCCTTCATTCATGTTTTGCATGCAATGTTTATCACTTTTGCTATCACTTAGTGTTGCCATTCATTTAATTGAATTACTTGCTTTCAATTTCCCGTCGGCGAGTTGGGCCAACCTTGGCCAGGTCTCAACCTTCACCAAGGATGCATTGCGCAATCTAGATAAGGAAGACTCACCTTCCCCTCCAGATTTGCTCATTCTAGCCCAACACTGGCCTCCTAGACTGAATTGCACATTTCTGGAGGTCAGTGGCTACTTGGCCCAAAGATTTGCGTAAATATGTCCCTGAGCGAGCAGTCTTTCCCAGCTGGAATCACGCATTCTGCAATCCCAACAGCCAACTGCCCAATTGGATTGCGCATTTTGCAGTTCCAGCAGTCAGTTAGTCTCCCAGTAGCCCAGAGTGTGCCTTGTGTAGTCTTGGAAGTCGGTCTCCCAACCTCCTGACCGAAATTGCACAACCTTCATGATCATTAACCCAAGGTATGTTGCAAGTCAGTTCTCATGTTCATTTTGGTTTTCGACTGACAGATTGCTTGCTATGAGTGTTCCCATGTCTCAAGTTATCACAGGTGTTCATCTACCTCTCAGCAGTATAGGTACAATGGTTTCAAAGATATCAAAGATGAAGACATTGTTCAAAGTACGATTGGGGATGCAGTCGATCAAGTGTCCATGGGATTACCTACTCACAAAGACATCAAGTTGTTCATGGACCAGGACATCAAGCAGCAGCATCATGAACAACAACTGAAGGTAGCATGCCTATTGTAGCGAATGAAACGAATGAAAGACGAAGGTTGTTGACAACATAGAGGTAGAGGAACATTGCAAGATCAAGCAGATCCACTGATAATGAAAGCAACTTTGGAGACTCAGGCTATGAAGTGACAACGTGAAATGAAGATCATGTGAAGACAGAAGATGGAACAAAGAAGGAGTTGCATGTGCTGAAGCAACAACTCAGGAAGAACATGAGGCGACACAAATAGTCCAATGAATTGTGGCAAGAACAAGAATAACAGTGGGTGCAACATGCACTCACAGATGAAACTGCGCTAGTACAAGTTAAGGATCCATCCTAGCAGCTGACACAGAGAAAACATGATGAATCGTGTTGTTGATCACATGCGAAGGATCCAACATCATGCATGTCATTGAGCGCACACATGCAATCCAACCCATTCAACACACTCACCAAGGCTAAGACAAGATGCAAGTCCAACTGGGGCTGAACGTGTACTTCGGCAAGTTGATGTGCATGGTCACCAGCACACACTTGGAGATTAGCACAAACACTATGCATCAGTGTGTTACCAGTTCAGTTGTACCCAAGAAGACCATGTGCATGTTATCAGATGAGTTGGATGAAGGGGTCGAACCAATGCACCAGCTGCAATAGAGGCAAGAGTTCGCTTCAGCAAGATGTCACCATGAGGTACATGCACACCATCACAAACGGCCAAGCTTGGCATCAACTCACCAACTTCACCATCACAAGCACGTCAAAGAGTTGGTCTCACCACAACAGACCGAGTGTTAGTGATGTCTTGCAAGGCTTGCTCAAGCCATGCCATCTCACATGAGCACATGTGCATTGTAATGTTGAGTCATGTCAAGTGTAAGTCGAGTGTCAATAGTTGAATGTAACAGTCATAGAGTAGGTGAAGAGTCATGAGGGTAGTTGAACTGTCACAAAGGGGAATGTCAAGGGTCAACCTACCCTTTGCTATAAATAGTCCCTCATAACTCATTGTATAGGCTTTTGGTCAGAAAATCTTCTACTAAGACTATCTTGAAGAAGGCTTGGACAATATTGTAACGCACCTTGGCTTCTCCACTGCATGGAGCTAGTACATGTATGTGGAGGAGTAAGCGGATGTGGCTATAACATTCTAATGATAGGGCTAGCGGTTTTACATGGTGTATTGTATGATTGTTACTTACACTTCTTTATATAATAAAAGCCAACATATTTTCATGCATATGTTGTTATTGTATTTGGACTGCTCCGATTGCCTTAATGATATATGTTTTTTAACTTACATACTTGTGTATGAACTGATTCACATGCAATTATATGAATCTTGTTGTTAATGTGTTACATATGTTGTTAATGCTGTCACCGTCCATGTCGAATGCTCTTCCGGGCACTAGACAGACCTTTCTATGAACCTTGTTATATCAACCATCACACTCGTATCAGACTGATCCGTGAGTGTTGTTTGTGTTATCTTACCTTGTATGTTGGGAATGCCACATCCATGTCGACTGCTCTGCCAGAAGTTGTGCATGTCCTTTGTATTGTGTGTTCCTAGCTGAGTTGGGACTGATACCTTTCAACCTGGAACTCACCTTCACCTTCTTCCCCTTTTGAAGTGTTGGAACCTCTCATACTCATTCCTTGAGTCACTGCATCAGTCACACCCTTGCTACTGATAGAGTTATCTTACTTGCCTCTGTGCAACATCGTAGTCAAGGCATTACCTTACGACCCACTGCTAGGACTCATACACCAAATGGTTTGAGGTCTAATTGGGACTTCTTACCAGGGAGATCCGCTTGACATGTTGGTGGGTCCAACACTATCACCAAGTATCCAAATTGAGTTTAGGAAGCTTAGAGGAAAATCATTTTTTTTATTACCCCATTTTTCTAACTGTACCAGGAAGCTGGGTAAGTATAGTGAGCACAACCCCAAGGGTAAGGAGGTGTGTTTGCAAGTGGTATCAGAAATCCAAGTTCAACACTTGGACTGGATGGGATCTATCATGAGAAAAATAATTTAGGTGTTAAAATTTAGCTTGTAATGGATTGTTGTGTGAGCTAACAATTTGTGTTGACTGATATTTTTTGTTGACAATGGCTTGATGTTTGATTGTTATTAAGTTACTAACATGAATACTTTGTTTTTAGATAGCCATAGCATGGAAACTCCATAAAAGCAAGTTCATGGTCATGATTTTGTAATTTATTTATATTATGATGTATCTAATAACTGTGCGTGAATGGCATCACATCACAAGTAGCAAAGGATAGTTAGAAACAAAGGTTGAGTAGCATGATGGTTCAATACAATTCTTTATTGGATGAAATCTACCTTCAGGAGCCTAAGGACCGATATTAGGAGCTTCAAGGAAGATAATGAAAGGTTGGTAAGGGCTTAGGGGAGGAAAGCTGAGGTACATGCATTCATACTGTAAAGCTTCACAGATTTCCAGAGACAGAGATAGCATGAGATGGGGCTAGTCAAGAGATAGGAAGAGCCATTTTGAACCATAAGGTAGAACAAATGAGGAAGATGGTAACAAGTCTAAGAAGAGGCACAGATGGGAAAGTAATACATCATGACCATCGAGTACCCTAGAGGGAAGAATAAACACTTATGGACATCACTCTAGTAGACATTCTAATTCTACTACTAGGAGGCATCATCATCATTATCATCATCATCATCATAATCATTAGAGAAAGAGAAAAAGGGACTATATGCCAGAGGAAATTAAGAAGGAAAAACTACCCACATTTGATGGAGAGATGAAGGAATTTTAAGATGCAAAATCTTGGTTGCTTGGAATGAAGAAATTATTTAGAATCCAAAACTATTCTAAAAACAATAAAGCAAAGGTATCCACCTATAGCTTGAAGAGAAAAGTAGACATATGGTGGGAAGATTTGAAGAATGATAAAGACATAACTTAAAAGGAGTTTAATTTGAGTGAATTTGAAAGGCTCTTCAGGAATAAATGTTTATTAGTGATCTGAATGGGAAAGTCAATTTTTCTGTGCTTAAATCCAATTTAGAATATAAACAAAGTGCTTGAGGGTTTATGAGATAAATTGCAAGTTAACAATGAGTTTTTATGTGTTTTTATGTGAATTTCATGAGAAAATTAACATAAGTAAAACATTGAACAAAAACATATATCAAACATAAAAATCACCATAAAAAGTAACACAAAACACACGATGAAGGAGCTCACCCCTCCTAGGCCACGTCTGCTTGGTCCAACTCCCAATGGCTTGACCCTCTTCCATTATACTCAAATTTATGAATAACGAATTTACAGTGCTCCAATGGCTTTAAAAATTGTTCCAATGGCTTCAGAAGACCCAAAAATGCTAGTATAGCCTCTTCTTGCTCCTGAAAAGACCTAAAACTCAACAAGTTATGAGTTTCCCTAGCTTGGCTGCTATTTGCTCTACAAATTCCCCAAAATTTGGCACTGGTCCTACAATTTCGCCTCAAATTATGCTACCCGAGTGCCATTTTGGAGGATTACCAGTGGATTTAGTGGGCGCATTAATTTGGCAAGTAAGCCCCCAAATCTCCGCATTATTGGTCACGTGGGCCTTCATAAGGCCAGGGGCTAGGCCCCACCCCCACTGCTGGTAGTTAAGCCCATGGTTTCTGGGCTAACCACAAACCCTGTCACATGGTAGGGACATTGTTGAGCTGGTGGTTTTGGAGGTGAGTGGTTAGCTGACCGTGTGGTTTGGGGTAGATGAACATATGTAATAGTCGCGACGGAGGCAATTTCGTAGGTGATTATGGAGGCAGCATGGTTAACATTAAAGCCGATGATTCCAAGACATTCACATGCGGAGTTTACGTTAACGATTATGGTAACAGCTACGAGGGTCGGCTAGGGCCTAGCCCCCAACCCCCTACCTGTGGTCCGGTGTCATAGGGGTCGCAAGGGGCTAGGCCCTAGCCCGATCCCCATTCCTAATTGCGCCATTATAAAACTTTAAATACATATTACATGGGTCCATTAAATAAGGACCACATTCTGCTTAACGGTAAGGGCAGTAAGTTGTGGACCTCCCAACAAGTGGCCACCGAGGTGCCACATGGCAACTTCTGGCTAGGCCAGGTGGCGGCCTCCAGTTGGTCCACGTCACCACACACCAACAACCAATAAAAAATCGCCAACTTAGCACCAATCTAAGAATGCTAAGTGTTGAGCTGCCATTGGATCTTGAAACCCAATCACCTTGCACATTCAGTAGGCCAGTCAACATGCCACGTCAATAGTACGGACTATTAACTGGGCAGACATGCAAAAATTTTTGCCTATTTCCAAAAACGATCAGAAAGTGATAATGTTTTCATATGATGTCCATTTGATGCATCGTTTGTGTCATTGGAATCATGGCAACAAGAAATACACAATGGTGTTAGAAACAATGAATTTTGAGATAGTAAAATTTTGATCCTTTTTGGATCCATCTAGATCAATTAGAGAAGTATTATGCCAACAAAGGAAAATCATTTTATGAGCTCAAAATGGGATAAATGTCAGATGAAGAATACATCACCAGGTTTCTGTAATTTCTAAGATATGTGCCATATATTAAGGATAAGAAAGAAAAATTACAAAGGCTCACCAGTGGGCTACCTCTAGAATTCAAGGATCAAATATAAATTCTAGAACCTAAAAAATTAGACGATGCTATCAAAAAATTAAAACATTTCTATGAACAATCTAAATGCAGGCTAGAGTTCAAGGGTTATTGGAAAGAAAAGAGAAGCATGAAAGATAAAAAGAAATGGCCCAAGAAAATTGCAGACAAGAAATAAACTATGAGAATAGCCAATGTAAGACAACCACAAAAAAAAATTCAACCCAGTTGACAAGGGTCATGCACACCATTTTGCCGAAGAGCAATGCAAATTTGAGGCCAAGGAACCTTTGTGATGTTGAACATGTGGAGAGAAGCATTGTTAAAGGGATTTCCCACATCAGAAAAAAGCACAACCGTGAATTTATAATGTATAGGAGGCTCGTAATATGGGAGATGTAGCGTAGAGCATAGCCAAAATATATGCAGTTGTTGACAATCGACAATAAGACTACCAAGCGTATATAATTGAAATGGAAGGTAATATTTGCAACAAAATTTCTTATATTTTGATTGACCATGGATAAAACTATAACCATATTAGTCCTGAGCTTGTGGAAAGATTCCAACTAGCTAAAGAAGCACATGCAAAACCATGGTTGGTTCAATTAGAAATGAGAAGAAAAAGAAGAATAAGTCAGTGGGTGAAATAATGTGCATTTGAGCTCCAAAATATGCCAACGATAACGCATTTGAACTTACTCGCTTTGGGTGTGTATAATTTGTTGTTGGGCATGGACTAGTCGTATGCACACAAAACATAAGTTGGTTTCTATGAGAAGAACATTGAATGCCTGGATGAAGCTAGAGACAAGAGAACATTACAAGGGAACCGAAAGCCCACTTTAGTGGGGTTGATCATAGTCATGCAAGCTAAATGTATTCAATGAAAAGGTTGTCTCCTATTTTTTTTGCAAATTTCTAACGATGAAAAAACTAGAAGCAACATTAAGAAGGAATATAGTGAGGTGTTGAAGAAATATCTTGTCTTACAGCAGTACGAAGATGTGTTTCTAGTATATGTTTCTAGATTACCTGCTCATAAAGAGGTAAATGTTTATATTGATTTGATGCCTGGAGAACCACCAACATCTAAGGTACCATACATGATGTGTACTCTTGAATTAGTTGAATTAAAATTATATCTTAAAGATATGCTAGCTAAGGGTTAGACTATGCATTGATTATAGGTGTAACAAACCTAGTTAAAAATCCATGTAAAATATAAGACCACGGTCATGGGACACATATTCCAATATGAATGGTGGGAAAAGCATCCTAGTGGGTGTTCATTCTGTTTTTATGGCTAAGGACATTGGCAAAGGAAATGGCAAAGGCATGAGACATTATTTGGAATTTATTTATGAAAATAATGGAAATTAGGAGAAAAGGGAGGTGAAAGGTAACATGTTGCATGTGAGGAGGAAATTGAAGGAAAATAATGGAAATTGAAGAAAATAGAGGCCTCGTTTCTAAAAAGGCTATGAGGATCAATTTGCAGGCTTGGTCAACGTAACTTTGGTCAGTTCAGTTTTGGAGCTCTCTCATTATTCTCTCTCTCTCTCACTTAGATTTTTCTTGAAGCACTCTCAAAGAGTGTGGCATATTTGGAGTTTTGGAGCAGGAAAGCAAAGGAAGCATGAAAGTGCAAGAGGACATTGGGATCAACAACTACAACGAGTTTTGCTTGCAGGTACTGAGTTGTATATATGTTTTCCTCACTAGTTTTGGCATGCATGGATCATGTGTGTGGTTTCTTGGTCATGATCTGTCATTAGTAAGGAGGATTCCCTGGATGGACAGTGGATTTTCCTAGCCTTACCATTTCATGGATAGCCATTTTGTTGTGGGTTCATTTCTTTGTTTTTCTAGTTGGTTCTCATGTTTCCTTTAGCTTGGGTTAAGTTATTAGTTCCTAGAGCCTTGGTTGGACAAATGATCTAGAAGCCCTGTAACAGCTTGGGTTGAGTTACTAGTCCTAGAAGCCTTGGTTGGCCAAATGCTTTGGAAGTCTTGTATCAACTTGGGTTGAGTTACTAGTCCTGGAAGCCTTGGTTGGACAAACTCTCTAGAATCCCTTGGTGGGTTGAATTAGTGGTCCTGGAATCCCTATTTGGATAAATGCTATGGAAGCTCGTAAAAGTTGTGGGTTGAGTTACTAGTCCTGGAAGCCCTGGTTGGACAAACGGTTTGGAAGTCTAGAATAAGCTATGGGTTGAGTTACTAGTCCTGGAAGCCTTGGTTTGGGAAAAAAGCTTCAGAGGTGTGAAAGGCTTGGGTAGAGACCAATCTAATGATGGTTTTGTAATGTCCGAATATTAGGTGGAATCGCTATTGGATGGGTTGAGGTGGTTTGGCCTCTTAAAGCCTTGGCTGGTTTTGGATTGATGTGGTTTATGAGATACCACATTCATGCTTGGAATATGGCATGGGGGTGAATGGCTGAAGAGAGATTTGGCTCAACCATTCTATGGACGGGTGGAACGTTGTAGTCCCATACCAGGTTGGCTTTTGCATCATTAATATGAGGTTATTTCTCCTTTTTATCTCATGAGTATTATACTAGTTTATATGTGGATTATATGGCTATTGTTTCCTTTGTTTTTTTGTTGTTATTATGTTGGTTATGAATATGTATTATGGCAATGGATATATATGGATCCCATCATGTTTTTACTTGTATATGAATGAAAAATGTATCTATGGCCTAATGGATGAAACTGCAGCTAAATTGATAAGGAAATAACGCGTCATATAAAATCTCAGGTAAGTATGAGACCCATATAATTATATTTGTTGTTTACACATGTAGATTGCATTGATGCCAAGTGTTTGACAGAATTTTAGTCCCGGTTGGGGATGTTCAGGCCTAGTTCTGGAGTTAGTTTTTGGTTTATTAGTCTTGTCATTGTGTGTTTAACGGATTCTGGAAGTTACAACAAGTTCTAGGCACTGGCCATAATTCTAAGCTTGGAAAGTTCCTTAAATTCCTCGGACTTTAGCACATGTCTGCTGGAAATGTTGAAATTTGGTACCAGAGGACAGGTGGTTCCCTAAGGCTTTGATCTTTGGCCTAGGGAAAAGTGTCCAAAAGAATTTAATTTTTCTCCTAAAGTGACTTTATAATTTTCATAAAGTCAAATCTAATTTAAAAGTGACTTTAAGTGATAAAGTTACTAAAGTCTAATTTTAAAGTGACTTTAATAAAGTCAATGTAAAATTAGAAAGGAAAAGTGACTTTGGAAATAAATGACTAAGTGGGTCTTTATTAAAGTGGGGTGAATTAAAAAATAGAAAGTGAGATTTAAATGAGCATTTAATCTCAGCCCTAGATCTCAATCTATTTCAGCGATTGGATTTAGGGGTTCCCCAAAAGTCACTTAGGGTTAGATTAAAGGAGGAAAAGGAGGAAAAGGTCATTCATTGTTTCATGAGCAGATTGAGAAAAGGAGAGCAAGAGAGCAAGGGAGATATCTGGACAGAGAGGAGAAGGAGGCAGCAGTGTGGCACACATTCCAAGGCAGCGCTTTAGCAAATCCGTACAGCTGAGTTAGCACACAACAAAAGGCAGTATTTGGGCACGATTTTCAAGGAGGCCGTACAACAGATTTTGAGGAGGTCGTACAACAGATTTTGAGGAGGCCGTACAACAAATTTGGAGGAGGCCGTACAAAAGTTTTCAAGGAGGACATACAACTATTTTGTTGAGGCCGTACAACAAATTTGGAGGAGTCCGTACAACAATATTGCTGTTCTGTTTTGCTGGTTGCAAGTTTTCCAGTTGGCTGTGAGGCACGGAAAATGAGATAAGTTGTAAAAGTTTGCTTGTTGATTTTTTTGCTGAATATTTCTCACACTAAAAAGCATTTTCAGAAATAAGAAGGACCTCTCAAACTGGTTTTCCCCAAGAGTTGTATAAGGTTTTTCCAGGGTCACCTTGACCAAAAATCACTGTGTTTAAATGTGTTTAATGGTTGTTTGTACCTGCTGATTTTTTTATTTATGCATTTTCCAGCATTCTGTAAAATTTCCAGAATTTGTGTTTTCAGAAAAAAAAAAAAAAAAAAAAAAAAAAAAAAAAAAAAAAAAAAAATAAAAAAAAAAAAAAAATAAATAAAAAAATAAATAAAATAAATAAATAAATTTTTTTAGTTGTTGAATGTATGGATATGGGAAAGGGCATTAACTATTTTGGAGAAATAAGGTGAAACTGAAAACCGAGGTGGGAAATGAGAAATTTTTGCATGGTATCAGAGCTTGAGTGCTGAAGTGCAGTTTGGGACAGCAAGGAGGAAAATTACAACCTGCGAATTTTTCACTTAGAAAATTCCAACAAGCTGATTTTTCACAATCAACAGTTTTATCTTTACTACAATAGTGCTATTTTTCAGTTTTAGGACAACAGGATGTCATTGGGATTGAGGATGGAGGATAGGTTGGATGGGCATAGCAATTACAACGTTTGGAAGGAGAGAATGCAGAGTATCTTTGAGGAGGCACAACTCTGGGACATCATGGTGCATACCACACAGAACCCTGTTTTTGTGCCTACTGATGCTACTCAGTTGGCTGATTATAATAAAAAGAACAACAAGGGTAAGGGACTGATTCTAGACGGAGTCAAAGACCATTGCATTCCTCATGTGAGAGAAAAGAGAAATGCCCATGAGATGTGGTTGTCCAATCTCTATCAGAGTACCAATGAGAACTAGAAAATGGTCCTGAAGGAGAAGCTGAAGACCATTAAGATGGGTAATGATAGTGCAGCTGGATATCTCACAAAGATTACTAATGTGAGAGATGAGTTGGCAGCGATTGGAGAGGCCATTCCACCCACTGAGTTGGTGCGGATTGCGGTAAATGGCCTCCCCCTTTCATGGATGAACTTTGCTGATGGGGTTTGTGCACGTGAGACCCTTCCCACATGGGAGAGGTTTTGGGATGATTGCATTCAGACAGAGATCAGGAAAGGTCAGCTTGGGGAAGCCAAGCTAGTTGAGAAGGATGAGGATGTAGCACTGTTGGCAGGAGGCAAGAAAGGCAAAGGGAAGAAGCATGCTTCCACAAGCAATGGTGGGGGCAAAGGCAAAGGTAAAGGTAAACAGGGTAACGCACAGAAGGACTATTCCAAGGTGAAGTGTTGGAATTGTCAAAATATGGGACACTATGCAGTTTTGTGTTCGGAGAAGAAGAAGAAGCAGGGGAAGAACTAGAGTGTGGTAGCTTCAGCAGAGGTTGAGGACTTTGCAGATCGTTTTGACCAAGAGTTTGGGTTCACTGCGTGTGAGTCCTCTAGTGTAGGATCACCTGCCAATCAGGTTCAGAGGGAGCATGCTTTTCCCTCGATTAGCGGAGCATCTTATGTGGACAGTGGGGCTTCACGTCACATGATAGGAGTTCGTGAGTACTTCTCAGAGCTTTCTGAGAGTTGCACTGATATGGAGGTAGTACTCGGTGATGATAGAGTTGTTAGAGCAGTCGGTGTGGGGACACTGACATTTCAGAGGGAGTCCAAACCTCCCTTGAAGGTGTCAGATGTTCTTTATGTGCCAGGGATGAGGAAGAACCTCATATTCGTCTCAGCTTTGGAGGACAGAGGATATGAAGTACTGTTCAGGGGAGGACATGTGTTGATGTATCCTAGGGGCACTCCAACTAATTCAGCTAGAGTGATAGATGTACGCCATGCAAAGGTGTACAATTTTGCATTCCATCCCCTTTTGGCATTGAGCAGTAGTACCGACAGCAGAGCTAGCAGTTCTGAGCTGTGTGAGATTTGGCATCGCAGGATGGGGCATATGTATCATGGAGTCTTGAGGACCTTGCGGGAGATCACTACAGGTGTGCCATATTTCAGTACTGATCACTTTGATACTTGTGGAGGATGTGCGATGGGCAAGTTTGCCAAATCCCCTTTTCCTAGCAGTGACAATAGAGCGACTAGGATACTTGATTTGATTCGTTCCGATGTGAGTGGTCGGATGTCTCATGTTTCCTTGAGTGGATATGAGTACTATGTTTTATTCATTGATGATCACTCCAGGAGGACCTGTATTTATTTCTTGAAGACCAAGAGTGAGGTCTTCAAGCGGTTTCAGGAGTTTAGAGCTCTTGTGGAGACACAGACAGGTCAGAAGATCAAGTCCCTGAGGTCGGACAATGGGGGAGAGTACACCCTTGGAGTGTTTTTTGACTATTGTGCAGAGGCAGGCATTAGGAGGGAGTTCACTGTTCCTTACAACCCCCAGCAGAACGGGGTTGCAGAGAGGAAGAATAGATCCATTGTAGGGGCTGCCAAAGCCATGCTACATGATCAGGGGTTGCCATTGTTCTTGTGGGCAAAGGCCTACAACACATTTGTTTATTTGCAGAACAGGAGTCTGCATCGTGCCTTGGGGCACATGAATCCGGAGGAGGCTTTTTCTGGGAAGAAGCCTGATATTGGTCATCTTCGTATCTTCGGGTGCATTACATACTCCTACATACCCAAGGAGAAGAGGACCAAACTAGAGCCCACCCAGAGAAGGGTATCTTTGTGGGCTACATTGAGACCTCAAAGGCCTTTCGGATTTACATTCCTGCATAGAGGAAAGTTGTTGTCAGGCGGGATGTGAAGTTTGAGGAGGACAGGGCCTTTAGGAGGTCACATGAGTTAGAGTATCTGGATTAGCCAGACCCTCAGTAGCAGTTGAGTCAGTCGCAGGGATCCAACGGGCAGGGATTAGGAGGATCCAGAGGTACATCTATGACGATGTCGGGTCCGTCAGTGAGCAGTGTCTCAACGAGCCAGAGGGGTGGTGCTCCGGGCAGCATGCAGAGTAGTCCACATAGTAGTTCACTAGGGAGTCCACTGATGGACAATTCACACAGTACCTCAGCTTCTACAGGTTCAGGTGCAGGCAGGAGGATAGTAGACAGGCAGTCAGGAGTTCAGGCTACTGATTGTGATGAGGAGGAGGAGTTTCATTCTCCAATGGGAGAAGCATGCTCAGGGAAGAGGAAGCCCAAGTGGCTTCAGGACACCTTAAGAGATGCCACATCTGTTGCTGAGCCTAAGAGGCCAGTCAGAGAGAGTAGACCACCTGAGAGATTTTGTAGCTATATGGCAATGGCTACTAGCATCCTTGACTCTGAGCCTTGTAGCTATGAGGAGGCAAGTAGCCAGCAGGTCTGGAGAGAGGCCATGCAGGAGGAGTATTATTCTATCATGAAGAATGATGTTTGGGAGGTGGTGCCGAGGCCTGAGGGAAAATCCGTGGTTACTTCCAGATGGCTTTATGAAGCGAACAAAGTTCCTTCTATAAATTAATTACTCCAAAATACTTGGAATGTCAAGATATCCATTTAGGATATAAATATTATATTAAATAAAACGAATAAGAATGAATGATGATTTACAAATGAGAACGAGAGGCTTGCTTATATACCAAGCAAGTGTCTCTTCATGAAGAGTCATGTCTTATTAGACATGCCCCTTCAACCTTAATTACTAGCTTAACTAACTATTATTTATGATTATTATCTTTTACATTATATTTATATTATTTGTATATTTTATGCGTTACAATTTCTTCAGGAGTTTTGGAACCCAATGCTTGATGGGGGCATCGGTTTTGTACATATACGGCGGTGTTTGCAGCTTCAGCCCATAGAAACTTTGGAAGTCTTTGATCATGAAGCATAGCACGAACAGCTTCCATGATCGTACGGTTCTTCCTTTCCACCACACCATTCTGCTCAGGAGTAGTCTCCCTCTCAATGCCAGCCTCTTTACAAAAATCATGAAACTCATTAGATTCATATTCAGTCCCATTATCAGTCCTTAAGATCTTGATCTTCTTTTTGGTTTGATTCTCGATCAAGGCTTTGAAGTGTCGAAACCAGGAGAACACTTCATCCTTCTTTTTCAAGAAGTATATCCAAGTCTTGCGATTATAGTCATCTATAAAAGTGAGGTAATATGAATATCCTCCCAAGGAGTTCACAGGCATCATACCAGATATGTCTGAGTGAACTAACCGCAGTATATCGGAGGTCTTGCTTTGGCTTGAGGGGAATGGTCCCCTTTTTAGCTTTCCTTTGGCACATCCGGGACATACACCTTCTTGCTCTAATCTGAACTTGGGCATCCTAGTCACCATTTTTCTTACATCGAGTAGAGCTTTATAATGAAGGTGAGAAAACCTCTGATGCCATAGTTCGGACTAAAGAGATGTGTTACAAGACATGACACCTAGCAGACTTCCTCTGCCCTAATATAATGAATCAACTCGAAACCCAAGAGTGAAGGCATCTTTGATATTGTTTTTCCACACATGTACCTTGCCACCGCCGAAAGCCACCTTGTAGCCTTTGTCTTCCATTGCCGAAATGGACACCAGGTTCTTTTTGAGATCAGGTACATATAATACATCTTGTAGGTGGATTGTATTACCCTGATTCAATTTGAGAGAAACATTGCCTACACCTTTCACGGGATATTTCAAATTCCAGCCTTTCCTTTGGATTTAGCCTCAGAACTGTTTCTTCTTTTAGCATGAGAAGAAAAGGCAACAGGATGATCTTTAAGTGTGGGTATTTCCTGTTTTTCCATCCTTGCTTCTTCTTGAATGCATCTTGCCATTAATTCCTCAAATCCGTGAATTACATTATTGTTGAGAAGAATAGCCCTGAATATATACCATTCAGATGGTAGTCCTTCAAGAGTTGTGAGTGTCATTTCCCTGTCAGGAATTACTTCCCCAATAGATAGGAGATCGTTCTTGATCTCGGTGATTCTTAAGAAATATGCTTGCATATTTTCATCTTCGCCCTTCTTAATTTCCTTCAGCTTATTTCTAAAAAACAAAACTTGATTTGCATCATTAACTTTAAATAAACTCACCAGTCTATCGTAGATTTCCTTGGAGGTGTTCAACTTAGAAACATAGGCCACCAAGGGCTTGTCGATAGAGTCCCGGATGATCTTCTTTGCTTTGACTTCTCCGGATTTCCATTTGTTCCTGGCAGCAGCGGATGCATTTGATGGAGGCTCAACAATATTGCCTCTCACATGGTCCAACACTTCCTGATTTTCTAAAGTCAGATCGAGAGACATCTTCCATCCGTGATAGTCAGACTTCTCAAGGAGCTTGTCTTCGGCGGGGAAGAGTGTTGAGGACCCCATAGTTCTTTTTAGATAGCCTTGCCAACCTTCTCTTCGGTGATTGCTCTTGCTCTTACTTGGGCTTTGTCTTCACCTTAGCTCTGATACCATGTTAAATTATGGTATGTTCTATGCTTAGAGCAGTTTACTTATCTTTCTTATTATTATCCACAGATTAGCAATCACATGTAGATAAGTAAAGTGCAAATAGAACATTAAACGATCAACAGAAAACAAGCCAAGACAAGAGACACAAGATGTGGCGACTAGCCAGGGACAAACCCCAATATGGGGAAACCCTTTGATCAAATCTTCTTTTATCTTCAATAATTCAGCAGAGAGAAATAGTACGAAAATCTGATTTATATCAACAGCAGCAAACCCTACATCAGCGGCATAAGTATCATTGACATCAGGGGCATCAGTATCATCGGCATCAGCCGCATCAGTATCATCGGCATCAGCAACATCAATATCAGCAGCATCAGTATCATCGGCATCAACAACATCAGTATCATCAGCATCAGCATCATCAACATCAGACCTAAACTAGGGCGGTCAATATCTTCCAAACCGGAGGTCAGAACACCTCGATTCTTGTGCCAAAAATTGCGGATTTCCAAGGAGAGTCAGCTTCACCTACTGTGCAGTCAAGAGAGAGAGAATGTTGGTGAACGTTGGTCAAAGTTCCAATCTGTAGTTTGTAAACCCTTAGAAAACTCTGTCCTTCCTTCCCACATGTGAGAGAGAGACCTATCTGCGCAGGAGAGAGACTCTTTTCTGTGCAGAAGAGAGAGAGATGGATGAGAAGAGTGTGTCCAAATGAGGAGGAGACATATTGTATTTATATGCAAACGTTGATGATGAATAGATGTGTCTGTTGGGCTTCTGAGCCTACATAAGTTGTTGGCCGACTTTGACAATTTGTCCATAATCAAAATAAATTCATATCTCCATAAAATACTTATCGGAATCAGATGATCTTTAGATCAATCCTACACCTCTCGACGAGAGGAATCTAGATAAAATATTATCAACCATGAATAAGGTGATCCTCATGGAGTTTGGCCCTAGTTGCCAATTTTAACAGTTTATGAATGAAATTTTTATCTGGAGATTTTCCTGAGTGAAAATTTTGAGTTGGTCCAAATTTATTTCAATTGGGACATTATAATGGTATCAAAGTCTTGGTCTTGGCTCAACCTTCGGGTTTTTCAGTTTCTAGTTGCAATTATTATTGAAGGGTTTTCTCAGAGAAGTTGAAAACCCTATTCCTGTAGCAAAATGAGAATTTGTTAAAGAGCTGGACAGATTTTTTGCGATAAATTGTCACAGGCACAATAAAAAAAATTCAACGGATGGGCAAAGGTCATTTTTATTTTGTTGTCGTAAAAACCATTCACTCCATGATCAAGGGGATCTGACTGTCATCGTGGAAGCAAGATTGGTCTAGCCAAGTGAATCGTTGTTGCCAGGGGGGCAAACTTTCCATCTGTCGAATTGTCTTGGAGTGCAAAGTACTAACAGGATCGAGCCTCACCCCAATTTGTGACCAAAGTCAGCGATGGTGGCATACACTGAGGAGATCCGCGACATTCAAGGATGTTTGTGGTGCGGGCCATAGGGGAGACAACGTTGACGGGCTTGTCGAGCAATACAAGGTTATTAAATCTATGCAACATTGAACAAAAGCACTGTGTTCATAGGAAGTTCGAGTCGGAGATACGAGTGGTACATGTTATTTTATCTTGGTGTTATGGCTGTGTAGAAGCTCAAGCCCTCCAGTTTAGAATTGTTGTTGCTCGTGGGGCTTCTGGAACTTCACCATGGAAATCGTGATCGTAATGACTCTTGCATGGATGCGGGAGTAACAACAAACCAACAACAAAGGCGTAGCGGATCATGTAAAAGGCGGAAACGATGTGGGTTGAAAGTTGGGAAAATCACAGTGGCCAGGATCGAATCAATTACAGCACCAAGTCTATAAAGACCGCATTCTCTAAGGCCGAAGAGCTGAATACAAGCAACAAATGGATTGCTGAGTTGTTGTCTAGCATGATACAAATCAATGAGAAAATTCTGGGCACATTTGGGAGTGGGTGGAATTCGTGTTACGCTATAATCAAGTGGATCTAAGCACAAAGAATGATTCTTGTAATGTAATTTCAGTATGGATGTTGAGTTGAGCACGTACAGTTCAATTATAATTGCATGAATTGCATTTGGGGTAGGTCGAATTTATCAGATCATTGTAGCATGACTGCTCTTGTATGTAAATGGGACTTGTGCGCATTCAACAGCCCAGAAAATGTGTGCATTGTCCGAGATGTTGTTCCAATCACCTTTCCGTGAAATATTTAGCAGTGACCATAATTTGATTGTGGAGCCAAGGTTGCTAGACAGAGCAATGTTGATCTAATTCCTTTCTTGCACGTTGTGCTTTACCTGTTGGACAAGGTGCTGGAGCAGGAGACGGAGTGTGTAGCACTATAATACACAGTGCGCATCCCCTGTGCATATAGAGCAGTCATTGTGCGTTTGGGACCATGTCATTGGGGTGCATAGTGTTCTCTTGAAGAGGGTTCGTATAACATTTGCTTGAGAATATTTTTCCAGGGAAAATGAATTTCAAATTGAGGAGTCCCTGGGTGTTTATTTTCCAGATCTGAAGCATCAATTCATAATCCAGTAGCAGCTCATGTATAAGAGCTTGAGTTGGTGTTAAATTATGTTAGCTGGTGTTGGTTTAGTGCTTTAGGAATACTTTTACATCAGCCAACCCAAGTTCTGTCAATGGGTAATTTTTACAGTATAGTGGGAAGCCTCTTCCTAGAACACACCGTTGGAAGCACATTGGAACTTAATTATTGCATTAAGGGATGCCTTATTGATCGTTATACCAGGAGGAGGCAGAGTTACTACGCCAGGAAGCTGAGTCAAAGAAGGGAGCGCAAATCAGAAACTGAGAAGATATTGGTTGTAGCAGAAGAAGTATTCCACAGAGTTGGAATTGACGGAGCCACCAGTATATCCAAGTGCCATATTTGGAGGATTCTCAAGCCAAAATCTCGTCTTCGAATCTGTCATTTCCAGAATTAATGGAGGTTGATTTTGTAGCAGTCTTCAAGCTTTCTTGAATCGAAGGAGAGGCCCAGTTTGTGCATTTTCAAGGCAGACCATAGTGTTGGACATTTCTGAGCAAAATTTATCAGGTTCTCTCTATAACAACCTTCATTTATATCACTGTGTTGTATATCTGAAGTAATGTTATGGCTGCTTGTTTAATTTCGAATGCATCATTGGTGCTATGAAACTGAATGTAAGGTCTATGTATTGAGTTAGCTACTATTGGGTACTTCTATTGAGTTATCAGTCTGGGCTGTGTGAGATGAACTTGACTTCATTGGACTAAAACATAGTTGAAGCCTATGTAAACTCACTTAATAAACCAGCAGGAACAAATTTCAAACCTTTCTCAAAAAGAATCTATGTCATTCTTCAGAAAGAACAACCAAAGGATGTGTGAGAGGGGCAGGAAATAGGACACAAGATTTATGCTCTTGGGACAAATTTGAAGCACATGAGGGTCACATGGAAAGTACTTTTCAAACTTGATGAACTAGATGCCCTCCTTTCCAAAGTGAGTCAGTTAGAAGGGAAGAAACTAATATGGGCTCTAAAACAAGCTATGCTTGCTCTCATACAACACAAGTTCTTGGAGGAAACTTGTGAAGGGGTTAGACTTCCGGTTGTATCTTGTCTCAAGAACATCATGAAACTAACCGCCCCTATAGCTCCTTACAATGATGACGTTATGAGGAGAGTTTTTAGACTGATGATAGAAACTTTACAAGACTTGGACAACAGCGCAGGATCTACCTTTGGGAAGAAGCTTGATATTTTATGAAGCATGGCCATGGCTAGGACTTATGAAATATTTGTTTGATCTAGAGTGTGATTGTTTGATCTTGTAGATGTTCCAATGCTTTTTCAGCATAGGGAAACATCATCATGACACATTCAGAGCACACATGCAGTCCATCTTATCATCGTATATGAGAGGTTGTGATGCCATCTGTCCGGAGTTGCAGTCTCGATTGTTGTCTGTTTGGAGGAGAGAGAAGTTGGTCTCACCTGCTGCTTATGAGCTCGCCGAAAGGTTGCTTGAGCAGAACATTGGGTTATTCAGGAGACAGTTGACCAGAGAGGAGCTACTCAGGTTTAGGGGATCGTGCAACAAGAATGAGCTGAGGAGGAAGGGACTTTGCTTCATCTACAAAGGACCTTGGGGACCTGATCACTCATGCTTGAGTGATGTTGAGGAGATGGCAAAGGCAGAGTAGATGGAGATTCCTTCTGACCATCAGGGTGAGAATTGTTCTTTGGACGAGTCCATGGGTTCGTACGAAGATGTTTTCGAGGAGCATCAGTCATGAAGAGTCATTGACAGCAGACGAGATTCATATGATGAGCAGTCAGTGGGTCCTAGGAGAGACATTTAGGATGATGAGTCACCAGTGGTGATTCGGCATGAGTAGCATATGGTGGATCATGTGTCAGTTGAGGAGGATGTTGTGCGCAGTATGCATGGTGAGCCTTCTAGGGAGGGCCAGTTGGAGGTTCATATTGAACCTCTGATGGTGGAGGATGAGCAGCCACCCTTGGGGTCAACCATTGATGAGGAGCATACAGATGTACAAACAGTTGACAGCGTGACAGTATTCGGTGACACTTGTCCTCAGGAGATGTTGGAGTATGACAGGACAGTTTGGCAGGAGATTGGTGGACTGGAGGAGCATGGAGTTTCCTATCAGGCGAGGGAGACAGCAGTGCATCCATCTTTGGGTCTACCCATTGATGAGGTGCAAACAGATGTAGTAGCAATCAGCCGAGCTGCAGCATTTTCAGGAAGTAGCCCTCTCCATGAGTACATAAATGGGGCTTGCAGCACAGTTTGGCCACTTGTGCCCATTACAATTTAAGACACAGAGCTTTCTCGATGGATATTGATAGAGCATCATTAGTTGAGCAGGGACCAATATCAGCCCAGTAACTTGTTCCTTGCACAGGTGTCCATGCATTGGATTAGCGAGAGATCATGAGCTGGTATCCTTTTGATAGAGTATCATTTTTAGTCAAGATCATTGTATTGCAGGAACCCTCAGAGGTGAGGGATATCATATGCTTCAATTGCCAGCAAGATGTAGGTTGGCCACTCATCAGTATTTCAGCACGGCATCATTGTGATCGGATTGATCTTGGTTTATGCCAAGGGTTGGATTAGGGAGAGGTGATGAGTTGGTACGCAATGGATGGGGCAGCATTCATGGTTGTGTTTTAGCACAATAGGAGCCTTGGAGCCTTGGTACTTGTTCTTAGTGGCATTAGGATCAATGAGGATTTGTTGATCACAGGGTCAATCAGAGATCGGTCTGGAATTTGAGCATTAAGGGGTCCATTCATGGTGGGATGACACAGGGGCAAAGCATCACCCAATGGTTCGTATGGGATACGGGCATTGGGTCTCAGTTGTGTTGGGCCATCAGGTTGGTCCACAGATTTCGATTGCTTGAGGGCAAGCAATCTTGGGGTGGGAGGACTGTCATGTCCCCATTTTTATTCTTATTCATAGTACAAGCCAAGGTGGATTTACAAGGTAAGGGATGGTCAGGTCAGTGGAGCAGGTTTATGTCATCAGGGGTTCCGATGGAGTTTTGAGGAGTTTTCATGGGGTCCAATGGCATTCACTTGGCATATTCATCATCATGAACAGTTCCACAAGTCTTGTTTTTGGTTCCGTGACATTTTTATAATTCCTGCAAAATGAGGTTATTATTGGCATAACTTAATTAATTATGCTCGAGGTGGCATACCGGGGAGATTAATTGATGTACAACTCAGCGTAATAGCTTGTTGGAACTGGAACGAGAAGATCTACAGGATGGGATGTTGAGAAGTGACTTCCAGTGAGCGAAGAGAGTATGGTAGACGATTTACCATTCTTCTTAGTTAAAAATGACTTTAATTAGCCATTTAATTAAGGAAAAATAATTAATTAGAGGAAATGGGCCAAAAGTGACTTAAGTAAAATAAAATAAAATAAAAGGGTCACTTAAGATAAATTCAATGGAGGAGATCTAGAATAATAATAAAATAATAAAATAAGATGCTTCCAGAGGTTTGGAGATCTATCCATCAGATCTATAAAAAGAGGAGAAGAAGATCATTTGGGACATCTTGGATTTAAGATTTCTTCTGGTGGAGAGGTTTGAGAACATGGTTCTCTACTTCAACAGTAGCCCCAGGACGGAAACCCTCGGGTGATTCAGTGAGAGTGGGCGAGCACCCATCTCTTCCCTTGGTGGATCCATTTAGGGTTCACAGGTTGCAGTGAAGTGTTTTTCAGTTTGTTTTAGAGGTCAATTTGCGACATTATTTTAGATATATTTGAGGCCATATTATCTCAGCTATATGGTTGTATGTGCATGTAAACCCCTGTTCATCTAAATATAATAAAGCTGAGCATTTTCTTGTTCATCGTGTTATGGGATTGCATGCTCTATTTGTTTAATTTTTACACGGAAATGTTTTGTTTATGAATGAAATTTTTATCTGGATATTTTCCTGAGTGAAAGATTTGAGTTGTTCCAAATTTATTTTAATTGGGACATTATAAACAACTCTCTGCAGAAGAAGTGTTTACCACTTATGATAGCACTTGTATTGCCAAAGATTATAGAAGTGGAGTAGCACCTCAATGTGTGTTCCACCACTAAAGAGAAGACAAATTCCATCGATCTCTAATTGCATGATTGGTCCCAAATGCGCGAGTGCCAAGGATAAAGTTGCTCAATTGTTTCCGTAGCATGTCACACTCCTCATCAAGGACTAATTTATCCAATGCTTTAACATAGCCAAATAGAACCTGTAGATCTTGGTGTGGTTTTCTCTTGGTCCCCCCACCAAGTGTTAGTGTTGAAAGCCATGACGGATGATAGTATTTAGGTGTCAGAACATATGCTAAGGCATGTAATGGAATGTTTAGTGTTTCCCATGTTTTTCCAACTCTGCATGAATATAATTGTACAAGGTGATATCTTTAGCTTCAACAATGTCTTTAATTTGCCCCAACATGCTATCCATCTACTCATACGCATCCCCAATTATTGGTTGATCTGAACCTGCAAACTTGATCATGTAATAAATTCGTTTGATGAATTGCAAAACATATTTAATCTATGACCAAAAGAAACTGTCAAGAATAGTGTCATTGACTATATTAGCACCATCTCTATCATTCTCATCTCATCCCATGAATCACATGTCATCATAGTAGTTGAAGCTTGCGTCACCTTCACTAGCGGCCTAACGGTGAGGTAATAGCTTGCAAATCTAGTTTTTGAAAGTTTAACCAACTGCAACTTGGAGTAAGTGTCATAAAAGAAGTTTACCCTTGTATTCCCTGTGATATATTTAATGAGTTGTTTCCCTTTCTTGTAAAGTTGACTAATCCATCTACATTCTTTATGCTTCACAATATCATGCATCAAAAGGTTCAATGTGTGCACCAAGCATCTGCACTAAAACATGTGTGGATGAGTACGCTTAGTGATTTCTCTTATTCCCTCACAATTTGTTGCATTATCAATGATCACTTGAACCACATTATTAGGACCAACATCCTTGATTGTTTCCAATAGCAGATCTGCAATGTTTTGAGAAGATGCAGTGATGGAGGAGTCATGACTTGAAAGAAACACTGCTTCTCTAGAAAAAAATGCCAAGAACATATATCAAATATTGGTTTCTAACATTTGTCCAACCATCTAATACAATGGATACCCCACAATCCACCCACCCAATTGTAAAACGTGTCAAAGCTCTTTTAACCTTTGCTTTTTCTCTTTCTAATAACACAATTCAAGTTTTCTCATAGTTGGGGCTCTTGTATCCTTTTGGGGCTTCATTTATGGCCTTAACCAAATCGTGCCAGCAGGGAGAGCGAAGCACATTGAATTGGTATACCGCAAGCACAAAGAAAAAGGACCCCTTTTCCATCCACATCATCCCTCCCACCAACATTTAGGAAATTTGCTATTGCTCTTCTCAATTCAAAGGTTACAAAGGTATTGTTGGGAGATGAAACACCAAATCTAGACATTGCACTTGATTCAGACTGAATTTTTTATTTCTTGCTCTTCTTTTGTGCAGCCTCCTCTATTTGGACGTATTTTCTCCTTTGTTCCATTGAAACATTAGGGCAAATTGATATCCCTATGGGGCCATTTTTGTCATCATTGTCCAGCACCCCACAAGGATGCCTCTTCACACATGTATATGAATCACTATAAGGCTTTCCTCTATGACAATCATGAAGGCACAAAAAATTGTAGCTTCCACCACCTCTTCCCCCCTCAAGTTTTGTCACATAATTCCACAAAAGTATCAATGCAACTTTTCCCCCTTGCATTCCAATGCCCTCTT
>APFE031017760.1:0-12584 GCA_000404065.3 Pinus taeda
TCTCGAAAATCAAAACTTCAGCACTCCCCGCAGTCAGATTACAAAACAGAGGAAGTTGTGGGTCCTGAAAATATAGAAGAACCAGCAGTCAGTGTTGGAGAGTCAGAGGAAAGTGTTAGTAGATCAGCAGAGTACATTGAGGAAATAGTAGAAAGCTTTGGACGACCGGTAGAAAACATCAAGGAGCCAATAGAAGATCTTGATGATCGAGCAAGTGCAGTAGGAGAGCCAACAATGGAAGGAAACAATGATGGTCTCTTTGGTGGAGCACGTGTAGATCCTGAAGAAGAAAGAAGGGATGAAAATTCCCTTTCTCCCTTGCTTGGGATTCCCCATCAGTGACCTCCCTGCAGGAACAATGAAAAATATTCCATTGTCTGCTTTACCTAACTTTCATGGGTTATCCTCTGAAGATCCAGATGAATTTCTTTTTGAATTTGATATATTATGCAGAAGTTATGACTATGTTACTAATGCTCAAAATTTGAAACTGTTTCCAGCCACCTTAAAAGGAAATGCCTTGAGATGGTTTATGAGCCTTGGAAGTCAAGTAATCACAACATGGGAGCAGATGAAACAAAAATTTCTTCTTAAATATCAAGACTATTGCCGGACGAGAGAAAAGAAGGATGAACTATTTAATATGGCACAAAAGCCGGATGAAAGTCTGGAGGATTATATAGAAAGGCTGCAGTACAACACACAGAGATCTGATCATCCGGACATCGGTAAGGAAATTCGCAAAACAATACTACTTAGAGGGTTAAGGGATGTTTGTTTAAATATGTTGAACATGCTTGCCAAGGGAGATATATCTAAGGAATCATATGATGAGATCTGCGAACTTGCTAAAAGGTGCTCTAGGGGAGCTGCAAGAAACAGAACAAGAGATTCCACCTATTCAAGAGTACAGAAATCAGCCAATGGAGGAGCAACAAGAGCTGAAATAGGTAACTTACTTGAAGAATTTAAAACTGAGATGTTAAGCTCTTTTGCTTCACAAATTGACACTTTGCAGGTTAAGAAGAAGAGGCCGAAGCAGAAGCAACTCTGGCGGTCTTTTGCCCAAAGTGCAGAGACAAACATCCACTAAGGGAATGCCCAATGGATAAAATACCGATCTGCACCATTTGTGAGAAAGATCATGAGACACAACAATGTCCATCTCTGCCAGGAATAAAAGCAGCATTACAGCCAACGGAGGAAGAAGCTGAAGCAGTTTATCTGCTGACTCAAAGGAGACAATGGCAACCAAAAGGACAAGGTATGAACTCTAGCATGCCATTTAATCGTTGGAACAATTATTCTGCTTTTGGCCAAACAAATTACCCTCCCTTCAACCAAATGCAGTACCCACCCTTTAATCAAATGAGTTTCCCAACCATGCAGCAAATGCAAAACCCTCCCCTTGTTGATCCTTCAATGTGGACTCCTTGGCCCCCACAGCAGCCATCTTCTTTCAACCCTTGGAATTCAAATTGGAGAAGTCAACAACTCCCGTATCCAAATCAATTCCCTCAATTCCAACAACCACTTCCTCTACCATCAAATACCCCACCAAACAACCAAATGAGACCCCAGCTACCTGTGCAACCAAATCCTAACCCCAATAATAAAGTTGTGCAAGTTATTGATATCCAGAATCAGTCTATATTTCCTACTATGCAATGTAATGATATTCATTTGAGATCTGGAAAAATAGTAGAACCTATTATTAATGACATAACTCCTTCTGATTCGGATAAAAACAAAACTGAGAAACATAAAGAAGCACAACAACCTTCTAACAAGAATGATGAAATAACAGAACCACCATTCCCCGAGCGTCTGGTTTTAACCAGAACTATTGAAACACCTGCTTTTAACTTTCTAGGGGAATTGCAAAACTTGTATATTAAAATTCCACTTTTACAAGCATTAAAAGATGTACCAATTTATGCCAGAACATTAAGGGATATTTGCGTTAAGAAACCCGGTAGGAAAACCAAGGATCCCCTTACAGTACATGTGATGGGAGACTTGTCTGCATTAATGTCCGGAAAAGCCCCTCCTGTGAAATATGGTGACCCTGGTCACCCTACTGTCACAGTTCAGATTGGTAAAACAATGATTCCCCGAGTTCTGGTAGACTTAGGTGCTGCAATTAATATAATGACCCTTGAAACTTCACAATTGCTACAGCTGAATAACACAATCAGAGATACACCCACCATCTTAGAGTTGGCTGATCGTTCTACAATTAAACCTGAAGGAGTCGTTGAGGACCTACTTATTTCAGTTGAATCCTGGAAATACCCAGCTGACTTCGTTGTATTGCAGACAAAAACAAAGCTGGGGGGACACCCCTTAATTCTAGGAAGGCCATGGCTGGCCACAGCTAATGCTTTTATCAGTTGCAGGTCTGGCTCAATGACGATCTCTAATGGTTATGAAACAAAACAACTTACTCTTTATCCCCACGCCACACCAATAGTTAATAATGAAGATTCTATATGGATGGAGTATGATGATAATGCTGTTCAGCCTATTTTAACCATTGGGCAAGCTTTAACTCTAAAGGACAATACAGAGGATGAAATAATTAATAATTTTATTTGTGAACCTTCTTCCGTCATTGCCAAAACACACAATCAATTAATTGCAATTTTTGAAACTGATGTGCAAGAAAAAATTGAATCTGAAGACTCATCTCAGACTTTAACCACAACCTCATCTAAAAGTGTGACAGTTGAAATTGAACCCAAAAAAACATTAAACATAAATCCTGATTTAACAGATGCTGAAACACAGAAATTAATGAAGTTATTGCATGAATATAAGGAGGCATTTGCATGGGATTACACGGATATGAAAGGCATTTCTCCTGAATTATGTACTCATCGAATTTACATTAAAGAAGGATGCCAACCTATTTGTCAACCCCAAAGACAAATGAACCCTAATCTACGAGAAATTGTTAAGAAAGAACTTCAAAAAATGCTTAATGCAGGATTTATTTATCCCATATCTAACAGTGAATGGGTTTCCCCATTAGTAATTGTCCCTAAGAAAAATGGGAAATGGAGAGTATATGTCGACTACAGAGCTTTAAATAAAGCTACTCAGAAGGACCACTTTCCTTTACCTTTCATTGATCAAGTGTTGGACAGTCTAGCGGGGAAGAAATTCTTTTCTTTTTTGGATGGGTTCAGTGGGTATAATCAGATAAGAATTGCACCCCAAGACCAAGATAAGACCACCTTCACCAGCCCCTGGGGAACGTTTGCTTATAGAGTTCTTCCATTCGGGCTATGTAATGCACCAGCAACTTTTCAAAGAGCTCTTATAGGAATTTTTTCTGATATGCTAAATGATTCTATGGAAATATTTATGGATGATTTTACCCCTTATGGTGTGTCTTTTGAAGATTCATTACAAAACCTTGAAAAAGTACTTAAAAGATGCATACAAGCTCACCTCGCCCTAAGTACTGAAAAATGCCATATGATGATGAACGAAGGAATAGTGCTTGGACATTTTATTTCATTTCAAGGTATTCAGGTAGATCCATCTAAAATATTGGTCATTCAGAATCTTTCTGTTCCTAAAACTCAAACTGATGTGAGAAGCTTTCTAGGGCATACTGGATACTACAGAAGATTTATCAAAGATTTCTCTAAAATAGCTTCCCCATTATTTGTCTTGCTCATGAAAAACGCTGAATTTAAGTGGACTAATTCTTGTCAGAAAGCTTTTGAAGAACTCAAGCATCAGTTGTCTACTGCCCCTATTTTGAGGGGGCCTGATTGGAACCTCCCGTTTCACATATCTTCTGATGCTTTAGACATCGCAATCGGAGCTGTTTTGGGACAAGAGGAAAATCATCTTCCTTATGCTATATATTTTATCAGCAAGAATATGACCCCTGCAGAGCTTAACTATACAATTACCGAGAAAGAATTTCTTGCAGTAGTTTATGCCATTAATAAATTCCGACACTATATTACTGGTTATTCTACTTTTGTGCACACTGATCATTCAGGTATTAAATACTTAATGAACAAGTCTGTCACAAATGCTAGAGTTACCAGATGGCTATTATTGTTGCAAGAATTTGACATCACAATTGTAGATCGGCCTGGGAAAGAAAATGTGGTGGCTGACTTCCTTTCTCGGTTAAAAACTGATAATGATATCCCAGTTGATGATTCTTTTCCTGATGAGCATTTATTTGCAGTTTCTACTCACTCTCCATGGTACGCAGATATTGCTAATTATTTGGTTGCAGGAAAATTACCATCGCACCTGTCATATAGAGAAAAGAGAAGAATTGTTCAACAAAGTGCCAGGTACAGCTGGATAAATGGGTGTCTTTTCTACACTGGGCTTGACCAGGAAATCCGAAGGTGCATTAGAGAAGATGAAGTGTATGACATATTGAAAGCTTGTCATGATGGCCCTTGTGGAGGGCATTTCGCTGATAAGAGAACAGCACATAAAATTCTGAGGATGGGCTACTATTAGCCCTCATTGTTTAAAGATGCAAAGAAATATGTAAGGGCTTGTGACAGCTGCCAGAGAATGGGTCAACCCAATCATAGAGATCAAATGCCATTAAACCCCCAGGTAGTTTCTAAACCATTTGAAAGATGGGCCTTGGATTTCATAGGACCCATTAACCCTCCATCCAATCAAAGAATCTATATACTAGTCTGTACAGACTACATGACTAAATGGGTGGAGGCCAAAGCACTTATTAGAGCCAATGAAGAGGCCGTCCTAGCTTTCTTATTTGAAGAAATCTTCACTAGATTTGGAATTCCTAGAGAGCTAGTTACTGATGGAGGACCTCCATTCAATTCTCATGGTTTCAAATCTACCCTTCACAAGTATCATATTCAACATAGAATGACTACACCATACCACCCCCAGGCCAATGGGAAGGTGGAAAGCATAAACAAAGTCTTAGAGGCCATTCTAACTAAGACAGTGAAGGACAATCGGAAGGATTGGTCCCAAAGGCTCCCTGAGGCATTATGGGCTTACAGAACTACTTGGAGAAATACTACAGGTTTTTCTCCCTATGAATTGGTTTACGGTAAAAATGCTGTTTTTCTTGTGGAATTTGAAATTAAAACTCTAAGAACTGCTTTAGCTGTTAATCTTGATTTAACTGATGTGCAGACAGCTAGGCTGCAGCAGCTTTTGGAGTTGGATGAAAAAAGATTAGATGCCATCCATCAAACAAACATGATACAGCAACAAAGGATGAGATGGCATGACAAAACTATCAAACACAAGCAGTTCCAAAAAGGTAATTGGGCCTTACTGTATGACTCTCGGTTTGAAAACTTTCAGGGTAAGCTACGTACATGTTGGCTTGGACCATATGAAGTAGATGTTGTTTTCCCAAATGGAACGGTAAGACTTTTAACAATTGATGATGCTAAAACACCTCTGCTAGTCAATGGCCATAGGCTCCGTTTATATCAATGCCCTGTTTCTAAAGAAGATTTTAAAGCTGCTTGCATGACTGATATTCATTATCTTGTTCTAGGGGAATCTTCTGCCCCTCACAATATTTAATTTTCTGCACTATATTTCTAGTAATAGATTAGATTTAGTACTAATAATCCCTGCCAAGGATTGGTATATTATAATTGAATTTTGCAGATTCTGGAAAAAGCTCATTAAGGAAGGACAGATTCATCATGAGAAGATCTGAAGCTTCAACACAGAAGTTGCTTCCATCATGTTACCCTATTTTTCTATCAACACCCCTCCATTATTTTCATTAGCCCATTATTCCCACCCCTACCATCCCTGAAATAGATCCCTTCAATTAGTGTTTCCCATTCCTTACTACTAAAATTATCCCCTAGTAAACATTTTCCCCATTGGTTACGGATCTAAGTCATTTATTTTTCCGTTGCTGAAACACCTGTTTCAGCAATGTATCGTTGACTTTTCCCGTTGCTGAAACACCTGTTTCAGCAACGTATTGTTCATTTTTCCCGTTGCTGAAACACCTGTTTCAGCAACCTGTCGTTCATTTTTCCCGTATCGTTCATATTTTTCCCCCGTTGCTCAAACACCAGTTTCAGCAACCTGTCATCGTAAAACATTATGTCTCTTCGCGGTTACATAAGTTTTTGTTCTCCATGACTATACTTCAGATCCTTTCGGTGAAAAATTATTCAGCAATGACCAGATCTAATTACACTTCTGTTCTAAACCTCAGAAAAATTAATAGACTCTTCCACGCACATTAAAGTTAGCTTTCGAAGCAATCGACACTTCAAATTATTAAAAGGTAAAAATATAAGGTATGAGGTTTTAATGTAATTCAGTTAAAGTATATTAAAGAGAGGATTTCATTCACAATGATTACAGATCTTCACACGCCTAATCATTATTACACCGTACGTAGGGGGGAATTCCAAAAATAACGATAACTCCGCATTAATTAATCCTCCGTCCTTTGTCATATCCATTACCGTCATCGTTACCTTGCAGCCTCTGTTGCAGCAACTAGTGCAAGCTGGGGTCTGTGTTTACTATGTTCAGAGCATCCATCTGTAACTCAAAGCAATAGACATGGGAGGGGTGACTGTTAGACACGAGCCCGGCTCTGTAAATATTCTGCAATTGTTCCCCGAAGTGTATCAGATATTCCAACAAGCGGGATGGACAGTTTATTTTGAAAGATTGGGTGAATTTGACCAGGGGCAAGTCTTAGAGTTTGCACAAAACCTTCAAGACGATTTTTCAATGGTCCAAGGGGTTCGTATATCAGTGACAGAGGAGGACGTAGTTCAGGTATCAGGGTTGCCAGCTACAGGGGTTCGCTGGTTCAGCAGAAAGAAGGTTATTCTTAACGCCCAGCAAGAATTTCTTTGTCCAGAGGAGCGAGTGGAACCTAGAGGCCGCGGGGTTAGTCTACATTCACTTCCCCAACCATGGCCATCAGTGGCAGAGTTCATCAAGCACTATTTAACATGTGAAGGACGCTACCAGGTAGTGTACAATCATGATTTTGTTTTGATGAACCATTTAAGAAATGCACGACTGATTAATATCCCCTATTATCTGCTTGGGTGTATTAAAAACATGTCCTATTATTGTAGACGCTCCAAATTCCCATTGTTATCCCTCAGCCACCACCGTTTATGCCAGCTATTAATACAGAGGGGTCTTACTCAGCAAAACCCCCCTCTACATGCCCCACTTCCCGATCCCCAGATGTCCGAAATTCCCCAGCAGGGTCAAACGTCCGAACAACCCGGAAGTCCCCACGACCTTCCGGAAATTCCCTGCAAAGGACAGCAGGACGACACTCCGCATTCCCCAGTGGACCCAACCACGACAGCGCCCCAAGAAGCAAAGTCAACTGGCCCCACTATTTCTGTCCCTAGTGATGACTCTCTAACACCACCGTCCCCACCCATTCGAAAAAGGAAGAAAACCCCAACTGGCTCAGTTTCCAGACCACGGACAAGGGCTAGATCTCAAGTCCTTACTTCGTCCGAAAGCCCTTCCCCCAGAAAAGAACCCTGCCCTTCAAAGAAAACGAAAAGTCGTGATTTCACCGCCTTCCTTCCAAAAAGAAAAAAGAGAACAACTGTCGAGACAGAATCCACCCTCATTTCCCCTGACCCCGCCACTATTTTGTTAAAACCCTTATCCCCATCCCAAATCCCCCAATCCGTCTCATCCGGAGGTACTGCCACACAAGAACCAGTGCCCCGGGATAATACGACATTGTTTATAGCTCCAGAGGTGACTGTCCCACAAGAACCAGTCACTCACCCAGCGGCTGAAACACAAGAACCAACCACTGCGGAACAAAAATACACCAAGCATGACGATAGTGGGAGATCAGTAGTAGCTGAAACACAAGAACCAGCTACGCTTGTGCATCAACAGACTACCCCAGCGGAGTCAGCCAGTGTACAGGGTATACATACTATGACATCTCTGTTCGAGGAAAACGAATTCCTCAAAGCTGAATTAGAAGCATACAAGAATGAACTAAACATGGCTCGAGAGGCTTTTGAGAAAGAACTGAACCTCTATACGTTAGCACAGGCAGCCTCAATGCAGAATAAGGAGCCATGCAAGGAATACATGTGCCATGAGTGTGGCAACATCTACCATGTTGTAGGATACAAAGTAGTTAAAATCCAACTATCTGAGGCATCTACATCAACTGGAACAGGAGAAGAAAACCCTACTGCTCCACAAGAACCAGTAGGGTTCTCTATAAAGCAAGAAAAACATACTGAACCTCAGATATTGTGCCCTTCACAGACTGATGCGGCTATTCAGACAGAATCACCACTACAATTAGTCAATGTAGCCATTCAGACAGAATCACTATTACAATCAGTCAATGTAGCCATTCAGACAGAAGCACCACCATAATTAGTTGATGTGGCCATTCAAACAATGTCCCAACCCACTACCGTTGATGCCAAGATACAGACTGTGCCATGGAATCAGTTGGAACAGATGAATAAATGGAAGAGGCAATATGCCGAAGAACAAGATACAATGTTATGCCAACACAAGTTACAATGGCAGAATCATGTATATGCTAATTGGGACAGATGGGACCAGATGAGGCAACAGCTTAAGGACTACAAAAAGGAAGCCAGGGAGTCTAAGGAAAAGATAACCCTGATGTTTTCATTAGCCCAGAAATTGATGGCTACACGAAAACCCTCTGTAAATTATTCTCTCTTTCTTGTTGAACGATTTATTTATTTTCAATTAAAAGCAATAAAAAACGGCAGACCATATGAGTTAATGACTGCAGAAAACTTTGTTGAGACTTTTAATGAGGCCCCTGAGAGTGATCAGCATTTGCTGTGCAAACTCTACCTCCATAACGAGGCTATGCCCGAAAATAGAGAAGTCAATCTTATTCCAATTGCAGGAGATATACAAATAAGGGCATTTGTCTCATTTTTGTCTAACCAGCTCACTTGGCAATCCGCGTTCACTGCAAGCAGTCACAATGAGGACAATAAACTCCTGTGGATCAGACCAGAGCCCTTGAGGCCAGCCCTGTTCATCGCCCAATATTATGAGTTTTTACAGAAGCCAGGAATGAACAGGTACATGCAGCAATTACAGGCTTCAACACTTTCTAAGTGTCAACAGCACATCAGAGTAAAAGGTAATGCTGCAATGAACGCCAATGTTATGTTTTGGCAACAGTCGTGCAAAGAAAGACAAGACTATCACCCTTTTAATCCTCACAACCTTCAAGCTGCATTATCTAGGGTTTCCAATTATATTGGTTGCATTCAACGTTGCGGAATAAACTAGATTGGGTATCGTTTCCATTTTCCAATTTTATGGCTGCCTTCAGAAGAATATCAATGTCATTTCCAGTTGACCAACAGAGATGAAGCCTTGGCATGGCAGAACTTGCAAAACAATGGAGGATTTAGAGCTCCTACAGATGCCACCTTCTCCAGCTACTGCTTGAGTAACTTGCATGCTTAGTCTCAGTACTCAGACTCCGATTCAGACTAGGGGTTGCCTGAGGACATGCAACATTTTTAGCTGGGGGGGATGTTAGAACTTCACAATGCATCATTTTTGCTATATAGTTTGACACCATTTCACCCTTATAACTATCATTAGAAAGAATCCCATCATCATCTTCAGTCATTTTATCCCAAGGTATACAGAGACCTCTTCTTTATTATATGTTTAATCTGTTTTGCATTTAATTCCATAATACTTTTATGTTTTATCATTAATTGAAGTGTATCATTGCTAACACAAGTCTAAAGATCGCAGATAAGTACATGCGGCCGTTGCTGAAACAGCTGACTCAGTTGCTGAAACAGTTAATGCAGTTGCTGAAACAGCTGACTCAGTTGCTGAAACAGTTAATGCAGTTGCTGAAAAAGCCGTCAAGCACGCGAATCCCGTCAAGCGTAATTCGTGATTCTGGAAGAAGCTTTTTGTGGAATAGCAGCAGCAGTATGAGGACACGATTACCTGGATCAGCCTGAAGATAGCCATTTTGTTATCTCTGTTGTAACAGTACCTTTTTCTGAAGAACAGAAACCCTGTTTTAAGGAAAAGAACAGATTCAAGATAATATGGATTCACTCTTATGTAAATTGAAAATGATGGCTCCTCTTTAAAAAGAGGAGACATCATCATTAGGGGGAATCGGTGATTGTAAACGAGGAGAAGCACATTGTGTGAACGGGAGCTAGTCTCCCTCTGTAATATATCAGTTACTTTGACAGATGAATAAATTCTTCTTTTGAGCATTCCAAGTTAGTTCTTTCCCCGGGGAATCTCGTGAGAGGGAAAGGGCCCGCCTTCCTCACAAGATTCACCCTTGATTCCTATATTTTGCTTAACTCTTTGTGTGACTTGCATTTTACTTTAATTCTGCTGTTGGACACTTGATTACACAATACAGTGATACTCTGCTCTCTTGATACTGCGTTTATTGAATGCATTTTGAGAAATCTGTCTCTATTGTTGGATGAATGAATGATGTCGGGAAGCAGGTGCTGAAGATTCCTGTATAGAGGAATAGGGTCCTGCCCCATTACTTATCTTCCTGTGTCTATGGTGTGGTTAGAAGCAAGAGGACAAGTGCTGAAGGTTCCTGCTCGTAGGAATAGGGTCTTGCTCTCTTGAAATTACTTTCCTTATAGTGTGATTAAGTGTCAGGCATCAGGTGCTGAAGTTCCCTACTAAGGAATAGGGTCATGTTCCTGCTATGGTTGATTTGTTTCTCTCTTTGCAGGTTGGCTTTCCTTTGTTGTAATTGCAGTAGAGAAATTGTTTCTGCTATAACTAAATCAACCTCAGCCTTGATTAAGTAGAGTGCAAATCAGTAGATTGGTGAGACTAATAATTGTGTGCTCTCCTTTTACTACAACCTTGTTTCTTCTTTTGAAATTGAGCATATCCAGTGCGTGATTATCTTTGAAATAAAAAGACTTCCTCGGGTTGATAATTTATGTGGAGCTTGAATTGCGAAGCAATTAAAGCGACCAACACTTGTATACTTGAATGTAGGTCTTATTCTTGATTGATCAAACTGTTGCATAAATGTATACATTTTTTTCCTACAAGTAGCTGCCACATGTTCAAAGTTGTGGCAATTGAAGCACTCAATCTCATTCATCAAGGGGGGAAATGATATTTGTCTCCTCCTTTTAACTCTGCTACCATCAACCATGGGAGAAAATTGTCTTCTAGATGTGAAAGCTCCTTTTGGTTTTCTACTTCGTTGTTGCTAGTGGGTTTGTTTTCTCTCTCCTTTCTTACTACTATTGTTGGTGACATTCTTTGTTGTAGGATTTTTTGGTTCTACTCTATTATTCTTTCCTACATGCGAGTTTGTCTCTCCATTTTAAAAATTGCTTAGAAATTTGTTTACTTCTATGGTGCTCTTCACTTGCTACAACTGCTGGTATTTTTCTTCAAGTTTCTTCCTTAATTTGTCAATCACACCTTCAAGAGCTTCAATATAATGCTTTCTATATTTTTTCTTGCCACAATTGACTTCTTCTATTCTTTTCAATTCTATCAGTTGTGTCCTCAAGATAGTGATATATTCTTTTACATTTTTCTCCTTTTCATCACAAACCTACAATCTCTTCTCATGCTCCTTGAATAATGCATCTGCTAGTCTACTAATTTCACTTGAAAACTCTTCAATAACAACCATGGTAGATTCATATTCAAACTGAAGGACCATGAAACTATGACCATCATATATTTCACTACGCAAATATAAATTATTATCACCATTGTTGTTAAAAATATAACTCGAAAGTAAATCAATGCAACTTATACCTTTATATATGTTGTCCTTTTGTACAACTATTTCAACTGGAACTTCCTTCTCCATGAGTCTCTTCTTCTTCTTCTTCTTATTTTTGTTGCTCTTCTCAAACTCTTCATCACTACTAGTGCAACTTGTTCCATATAACATATGAAATCGTTCCCAAACCTCCTTGGTAGATTTTAAATATCCAACTTTCTCTAGGTATTTTTCTTCACTACTTAAGATGAAGGTGAATCATCATCATATCCTTCACATACCAACATCCACAAGAAAATAATTTATTGTTCACACTTTCTTACCATACCTTGAATTTTACAGCAGTAAGAATAGGTATTCCTTGAGAGTTCATTCTAGAAAAAAAAAGTGGGTAGTGGTGAATCAATAGTGTGACTTGTTATACAGTTTTTACCAATTTTAACTTCTCTAATGAATCATGCATCAAATAACTTGAAGAACATTAAATCATCACATAAGCATAAACCATGTAAGCATCTAAATTAAGCAACCATGAGAGCAACAATAATCAACACATAAATGCATAGTCACATCATGACACATGAGACACAAGATATCTAGTGGAAAATCCCTCCAAGACAAAAAACCACCCATCTTGTTGTTGCAATCCTCTCAATCTCTATTATTTCAAGAAAAATATCATTTACGTAGATTTGTTGACTCCCATCGGCTAGGAGACTCGACCTCATATATAATTAGTTGACCCCCATCATCCATGATACTTGATTCTACTAAATAGCTCAGAACATTATGT
>APFE031017768.1:0-17763 GCA_000404065.3 Pinus taeda
AAAAGGGAATAACAACATATATTTTTTGAGCAACAAAAGGTAATGCTCCTGTGAAAAAATTCACCTTTAAGTATTGAGAAAACACAAGGTTAGAGATACGCAATCAATTATAGTTGGAAGAAGCCTTCATTTGCTGTAAGAACAAGATACACACACATTGTAATTTGCTGTCCATGTATAGAGAAATTCAGTCCCATGGGAACTTACAAATTTTTATGTGAAAGAGAGCTTACAGCTAGCCTTGGTATGAAACAATGTTGCAATTATTGACTGAAACACATGCCCTAGGTTGTCAAAATTAGGGTTTTTGTAGTTTTAACATTACGCCTTAGATTAGAAATGGATGCTGAGTTGAATGTAGTAAACTGGTTTACCTTCATTGAATATACCTCCCAGATTGGGTAGGTGCATGCTTGCTAAATCGTGATATGAGAAGCATTTGTCAAACAAAATGCTTTTATGAGATCAAATACCATTGTTGAATATGTTAAACAAATTTCGTTTGTAAATTCTGCATTGTAGACCTCTATTGATAAGATATGAGGATAACACACCTTTTTGGGCTTTGGTTTTAATTTTATGTATATTTGCATTAAATAATAATAAATATCCAGTATGAAGGTTCTATTTGCAAAAAAAATAATAGGTACTGACTTCTCTTCATTGTTTACTTCTCACAAAGGGTTGTATGTTTCTATGCCTATCTTGTACAGATATATTTTTTATGCTTTACCTACGTAACATAAAATTCTGTGTAAAAACACCCAATAAAATAAATTAGTCAAGCCAGAAGCTATTTGCAAAACAAACTTGGTATAATTTATTAATTATTATTCTGGTTTCAGTAGTTGCAGATTGTATTCTCCTTGAAGTTATCAATAATGTTAGAATTACTGCATTTAGGTATTTGTATTATTGATTTGTTGGCAATTCCATCCTTAGTTGTCTTCTCATCAGGAAAAGTTGCAACCTAGATTGGCATTTAGAACTGAATATATATATTTTTATTTATTGTTTGATTTATAGTCTCTGGTTTGATAGTTAGTTTTACATAATTCTTCATTTCAGGATTCTACAATGTTATATTCTAGATTCCGCTAGTCCCCATTTTAATTAGGCTCTATTTACATTATATTCATATTGTCAAGTATATGTGTGCTTGGGTGTGGAAAACGGTCTCAGACAAGGTAGCTAATAGTGGGAATGACATATATGCAGGTTGTCATATCTAGTGCTTTTCTCTACATTCGTGATGGCTTTGTTTCTGTGAAAAGGAGCACTTTTTTTTAGGTACTTGCAAACTCAATTTCAACTTTCATGTGTACTTTTATAATAGTTAATTCCCCTTTATTTCTCATCAATGAACATTTCTTTTCTTCTCATCTGACTGTTGACAACCCACTGCCTTGGATTTCAACAGGAAACTATTGTTACCATGGAAATGGTGGGTGCTATAATTGGAGCAGCAATAAATGAATGGATTAGTGATTCCTATGGATGCAAGTTCGCAATAGTTATAGCTGATTTATTTTTTATTGTTGGAACAATTGCTATGGCTGCTCCTCCGGATCCATATGTTCTCATAGTTAGCAGGTTGTTGGCGGGGCTAGCTTTTGGTATTGCATCACTTACTGCTCCTATTTATATTGCAGAAGGTTCACCTTCTAAAATAAAGGAAGCACTAGTGAGTACAAATACGCTCATGACTACTATGGGTCAGTGCCTATCATATATTGTGAATCTAACAATTACTGAGGTAAGAAGCCTTGTTATTGTTTGTCAAATTGTCTATTGATTTGTCATTGGCTGCACAAAGTAGCATGAAACAAGTGCCTTAAGAATTAGTGGGTATCCCTATCATTTATCGAACAAATTCTGTATCAAATATTCAGATCATAGTCTGCATTTCTCCTCTAGCTGCTGAAATATTTCTAAACCACATAATTTGCCTAGCCCAAATTCTTTGCAAATTTGCTTCATTTTCTCAGTTATGATTTAAGGGACACCTTGATGCTTGCATGTTTTTTGGAGTAAAGGCAGTGTTCATTGGAGGATACTTTAATTACTTGAATATGTTTTTTTGCTTTGTATGTGTCAGGGACATCACAGTGGATGCTAGGTGCTACAAGGTTACCAATCCTCTTACAACTTGTATTGATGTTATTCCTGCCAGAATCTCCACACTGGTTCCTTATGAAGGCTTTGTTAGTCTGCATACAATTTCTGTTTTTAATCAAATGTAAAGACACTTCTTTAAATGGACCTACAACTTATTCATGTTTTATTTCAACACAGAAAAATCAAGTTAAGGGTGTTGCAGTTCTAGAACAGATATATGATGTTAAAATTCCAATAGCAGGTTCATATTGCAGCATCTGGAAATTATTATCCTAATTGATAATTTTATTTAACAATTTATTTGCAGTTTGCTACAACAAATACTGAATAAATCACACTGTAACCTTCACAAATAAAAACTGCGGAAAATAAATAGTGCTGGAACTAAGAAAATACTAGCACACACACATAAAATTTACATTGTTGTTTTTGGACAAAAGTCCCAGGAAAAATCCAATGCAGGAAAACCAGTGCAGCAGATGAGGGTTTTATTTTATTATGCAGTAGTGAAAATTTGAGTACATCTATGATGCCCAACTAGCAATCCAAACAACAAGAATATCTGGGAAAAATTATTGAAGGGAATTACCCTACCGCCACAAGAAATCTCGACACAACCTACCTTCAGAAAACTTGGTCTCCTGGACTTCTGCATTATCCTTTGCGTTGCTATGCGTAGTCTCTATGACGTCACACCTCCAACCAGTCTATGATGCAGTCATTCTACCTGCCTTTGCTCCATGAACCATGCTTTCCTCAGCTAAATCGAACTGTCAATCTGAAGCAAATACGAAGTCCTCTACGCCGCCTCATTGGGAATAACTCGGCCATCTTGTTGCTGCCTCTCCAGATCTAGAAAACTTCCTCCGGACTCACTATCCCTACCCATCGCTCATTGCTTCGATCTCTGGCTCTCCGACAACTGACTGCTGCTATTGTGGAAATTGATTTGCAAAGGAAATTGAATTTCAAGTGTTCTCAAGTGTGTTCTCCAAGTTCCCATCGACTTCCTCTTATAATCCACTGTTGGAGCACCAACGACCAAGATTAAAAACTTAATCGATGGCTAGGATCATCTTGGAATCGATTTGTGTGAGTTTCTAGATGATTCTCACCTTGACTTAATTAATACTGATTAATTAACAAATTTTCCTGAGTTTAGACTTAGGAAAGTCACTTCTAGGTGGAATTTCCAGAAAGGATTTTTGAGTCTTGGAGACTTCATGTATTCTAACCTCTCCACCAAATTTCGTGGCTAGAACCACTGTTGATAATATCGGTTATATATCGGCAATATTCGAAAATATTGCGATATTTTCGGCAAAACGATATATCACCAAGAAAATATCTCGATATTTTTGGCAAAAAGATATATCGCTGAGAAAATATCGCAATATTTTCTGTTTTGAAAATGTCACGATATTTTCAAAATATCGGCAAAATAGCACGATATTTTGAAAATATCGGCTATGTTTAAAAATTTGAAAAATTTATTTTTTATGCTTGCGGATATTTGTTGATATTTTGCCAATATTTTCGCCAATATTGTCGATAAGATGTTTTCTGGACCCTCGCCAATATTTTTCCGATACCAATATTATCAACACTGGCTAGAACACATCCGATGCTACAAAAACTTACATATGACCCTAATTCTCTGAGGAGTGAGATCGAAAAGTTATCATATGTTGTTGAAAAAGACCTTAATGGGAGGGATTCCAGTGGAAATATATCATAAGAACTTAATGGGAGGTATTCCAGTGGAAATATATCATACCTAGACTTGTTCAAGTCCAAAGAAGTAAGACATGCTTTATTTACTGGAGTGGGTTTTTAGGTATACATCTACAAAGACTTTGTATCTTATTCATAATTGATGTGCCTTCTAGTCATTTTTAATTATTTTGATCATGGCATGCATCATGAATGGATGCTAACTCAATGTTATAATCTTTTTTCAACAATGACAAAAAGTTGTATTCACAACAGGAAAAAACATGTAGGCACCCCATCTCCCCCCAGGATTATACCCGTAGGTCGTCTTCTAGCTTATGTTCATAAGAAACAATATACTGAACTGGATTCAAAATATTTAAAGTAGCCAAGTTCTTACTGTGAACTACAAGATGGGAAGCGTAACCCATTTCTGATTTATTGTCATTCCTGTAGAGGAAGATATAGACAAACTGAAGGCAAAGCCGTACAAAAAATCCCAACATTTGCTATGATAGAAAACAACTTAGATGTCAAAAATGACTGGATTGTTGCTTTGTCTGCTGATTAGCAATCATGCTTTCTTGGTTGGTGGCTTTTCCATATGCTACTCACTCGACTCTCTTTATTATGTGGGGGGTTATCATGGCACTCTTTGATCTCACTGATCTAGTCTATCAAGGACTGGTTCAACTCCTCAACAACTCAATTTCTCCTTTGCTACAACTATCCTATTATTCTGCTCCTCACCTTGTGAATGGAGGTTAATGTTCTGCATGATTTCTACTTCCCTCACCTTCTCCTTCAGGTACCCCATTGACTTGGATAAAAATTGTATTAGTTTCCTCCAGTTTTCCAGTCTTCGCTTTCCATTATGAGATGTCAGATTACACCCACCCAACTTCTTTGTCTATAGCTAAGCAATTGGGGCAGTGGTTGCTCATTCTAAGGTACCTGGGAGACTCCAAGATAGTCTTGAGGCTGATAATATTTGAGGATGTTTCTATTGACCTTGCTACCTCTATGAGTTTTTTGCTTGGGAATCTTAGGAATCTCACCAAAGGATATGAAGTGATTTCCTTCTTTCCCATGATTGTATATCTTATCTTTTTTCGGTCTATTCCTTGTTGTTTAGGTCTTACATATTTTCTAGGCCCTTGTTTTTAGTGATCTCTCTGATCCTGTATCCTTGTTTTCCCTCTTTTTTTTAGAATTTGATGTAACATTTGGTGTATGTCATCTATCCATCCTTATTTCTTCCCTTCGCTTCTATTTCTCTGCCAATCTTATTCAAGCATCCTCGGACTAGTATTGGCATGAGGAAAGCATCCATCTAATCCTTTCTCTGTTGTTTCATATTTCTTTTAACAAGGATATGTGATGGTTACCTATGGACCTCAAAATCTTATTCCAAGACCCTCAGTTATCCTACACCCAATGATTTTGGAATTTTTAACCCTTGAAGCACTACTAATGCTTCTGCTTTGTTGTTGGTAGCTTCTCCCAAATCCCATGAGAATTCTTTTACTTTTTTTACCCCTTGGGTCATAGTGACACCTCCTGCTCCTATTGTTCCCTGCTTCTCTTTTGCCCAATGTTCCACTGAGATTCCAAGACAGGGAAAATTATCAGATATAATGTTCGCGAAGTCTCTTTCTGTTAACTATGGGGATCTAGAGAACCTGATTCTTACAGTACAGATTAATGGGGTTGATATCCCAAATGTACGGGTAGACATGGGGGCAACAATTAATGTCATAACTTCTGCAACTGTGATTACCGTGGGCTTGCGAAACCTCAAACCAACTCCCACTGTCCTGGAATTAGCAGATCAGTCTACTATAAGATTGGTAGGGAAGTTGGAAGATATAACTATTTCAGTAGACTCATGGCAATACCCTCTCAATATTTTGGTATTACATACCCAATCCCTAGCTAGTGGGCATCCTTTGATTTTAGTAAGACCTTGGCTTGTGACCGCAGACGCTTGCATTGGGTGTTGGTCGAGATATATGTTAATATCCAATGGGGAAGTTATAGAGAAACTTATCCTTTATCTCCCTACAGAACCAAGTTCACTAGATAAACCAGGATTTACCTTAACACAAAAATCTCTATCTGCCAGAGGGCTCGAACCCGAAAACGAAGAAATTAGACCAATTCTTAATATTGGTGAGGCCCTCTATTTTAAGAATGAAACAGAAAATGATGCCATTAGTACCTTTATCAACAACCCCAACTCCGTTTCTAATTCAACCCGCCAACTATTAGAATCTGTTATGAGTTGCAATGTTCAGGAAGCCATTGAACTAGAGAGTAAAGTTGAAAACGTTCCTGTAATTGTACCTCGTAACAGTATTCCTGTAGAAATTGAACCAAGGAAGACGTTGAACGTTAACCCTGACCTTTCACCTTCCCAGTCTGAATGGTTACTAAAAGTGCTTCGGGAACAAAAAGAAGCCTTTGCTTGGGAATATACAGATATGAAAGGAATCTTTGTTGATTTATGTACTCATCACATATACATTAAAGAAGAATGTTGACCTGTTTGGCAACCACAGAGAAGAATAAATCCTACTTTAAAAAACATTGTCAAAGACGAATTATAGAACAATCAATGGGTATCCCCACTAGTCATTGTTCCGAAAAAGAATGGCAAGTAGCAGATTTTCTTGACCAAGTCCTTGATACATCAGCCGAAAAGAAGTTCTTCTCCTTTCTGGACTAATTTAGTGGGTGCAACCAAATCCAAATAGCTCGTAAAGATCAAGATATGTTAAAATTGGCAACTAGGGCCAAAATCCATGCGGTTCATATTATTTGGCAGCAGATAGTTTTCCTTGATTCCTCTCGTCGAGAGGTGTAGGATTGATCTAACGATCATCCGATTCCGACATGTATTTATGGAGATATGAATCTATTTGTATATACATGACAATTTGTCAAGGTCAGCGAGCAAGATAAAGTGTGTGGCACACCCCCAGCTTTACCTCAAAGTTGCATATAAAGCAAGGAGACATTGTGCCTCAGTTCATCATCATCTCAACACTCATCTTCTCTCTCCTCATCTCATTGGGCCAACGAAGCAACAACTTCTCTCACACGTGCAAGAGGAAGGATGCATTTTCCGTTTAGGGCAGTGTTGAATTATTGGGCTGCGTTGACTTTTCTAGGGCTGCATTGACCAAGTGCTAGGCTACTAAATGAAGCGTTGACCAAGGGCTGACCTGCACATGCTGTTTGGGTGTTGCATTGACCAAAGTGTTCACTAGCGTTGACTGATTAGGGCTGACCGCAAACTGTTGATCTATGACTGTGGTTTTGACCGTTGATCAAGGGTTGTTTTGGGCTGCTAAAGTTTGTTGTTAAAGACAAAGTTCTTCAAGGTTGAATAGAGGTCAATTTGGGGTTGTTTGACTAGATTTGACTTTGTTGATTTAGGGTTTGCTGCTGCTGTCATAAAATTACAGATTTCTGAATTTGTACTATTTCTCTCTACTGAACTATTGAAGACTAAAGAAGAATTGATCAAAGGGTTTCCCCACATTGGGGTTTGTCCCTGGCTAGCCGCCACATCTTGTGTCTCTTGTCTTAGCTTATTTTTTGTCGATCTATTAATGTTCTATCAGCATTTTACTTTATGTTTATGTGATTGCTAAACAATGGCTAATAAGAAGAAATCGAAGTAAACTACAATAAGCATAGAACATACCATAAATTAACATGGTATCAGAGCTGAGGTGACGACAAAACCCAAGCAAGAGAAAGAGCAAGAGCAATCACTGAAGGTTGTTGAAGCAATTTCAAAGACTTCACGGGGTCCTCATCACACTTCCCCACTGAAGACAAGCTCCGTGAGAAGTCTGACTATCACGGATGGGAGATGTCTCTCGATCTGACATTAGAAGAGCAGGAAGTGCTGGACCATGTGAGAGGCAGAATCTTTGAGCCTCCATCAAATGAATCTACTACTGCTAGAAACAAATTGACCAGTGTAGAAGTCAAAGCAAAGAAGATCATCTAGGACTCTATCGACAAGTACCTGGTGGCCTACATTTCCGAACCGACCACTTCCAACGAAAACTACGATAGACTGGTAAGCCTATTTAAAGTTAGTGATACAAATCAAGTTTTGTTCCTTAGAAATAAGCTGAAGGAAATTAAAAAGGGCAAGATGAGAGTATGCAAGCCTACTTCTTAAGGATCACCGAGATCAAGAATGATCTCCTATCAATTGGGGAAGTCACTCCTGACAGGGAACTGACCATCACAACTCTCGGAGGGCTCCCATCTGAATGGTATATATTCAGAACCACTCTTCTCAACAATAATGTAATCCCAGGATTTGAGGATTGATGGCGAGATGAATTCAAGAAGAAACAAGGATGGAAGAGCAGGAAATGCCTACACCCCATTGCGTTCTCCTCTCATTCTAAAAGGAGAAATAATTCTGGGGCAAGATCTAAGGGAAAGGTTGGACCAAAAGGTGGAAGGAAAGGTAGATGTTACATTTGCAACAGAATTGGCCACTGTGCGAGGGAGTGCCCTGATAGAAAGGGAACATCTCATGACGATGATCAAAATCACTACCAAGGCAATTCCCACAACAATCAAAGGAAGGGAAGGTTCAATCGCAAAGGAAAAGGAATGACGGAAATCAAGGAAATGGTCAACCCTCCAAGAAGGCAAGAAACTCGAGATATGAATCTAATGTTGTTAACAATAAGCAAGACGAATATTATCTACCTACGGCCCTCTCTACTACTGCTCCCCCGGACTTGCTAGGAAATTGGCTTATTGATAGTGGTGCCTCAAGGCACTTCACTAGTTACAAAGAAGCTCTCTCTAAGCTGATAGAGAAGGAGACCAACCTGGAAATTGTTTTTGGGGACAACTCCAAATATCTCGTGAAAGGCATAGGGAATGTCTCTCTATAATTGAATTAGGGTAACACAATTCATTTGAAAGAAGTCTTATATGTACTTGATCTAAAAAAGAACCTAGTGTCCCTTTCGGCAATGGAAGAGAAAGGCTACAAGGTGGCCTTCATCGATGGCAAGGTGCGTGTATGGAAAAAGAATTTCGAAGATGCTCTCTCTTGGGTTTAGGGTTGACTCTTTATATCATGTCGGAGGAAGTCCGTTGGGTGTCATGACTTGTGACACATCTCTTCAATCCAAACTATGGCACCGGAGGTTTGCCCACCTTCATTATAAAACTCTACCTGGTGTGAGACAAATGGTGACCGAGATGCCTGAGTTCAAATTAGAGCAAGAAGGTGTATGTCCTAGATGTCCCGAGAGAAAGCTCAAAAGGGGACCATTCCCCTCAAGCCATAGCAAGACCTCTGTTATATTGCATTTGGTTCACTCCAACATATCTAGTATGATGCATGTGAATTCCTTGGGAGGATATTTATATTACCTCACTTTTACAAATGATTATCCTAGCAAGACTTGGATATACTTCTTGAAAAAGAAGGATGAAGTGTTCTCTTAGTTTCATCACTTCAAAGCCTTGATCAAGAATCAAACTGAAAAGAAGATCAAGATCTTAAGAACTGATAATGGGACTGAGTATGAATCCAATGAGTTCCATGACTTCTGCAAAGAGGCTGGCATTAAGAGGGAGACTACAACACCATATACTCCTAAGCAGAATGGTGTGGCAAAATGGAAGAATCGTACGATTGTGGGAGCTGTCCATGCTATGCTACATGATCAAAGGCTTCTGAAGTTTCTATGGGTAGAAGCTGCAAATACCCTCATATATGTGCAAAACCGATGCCCTCATCAAGAATTGGGTTCGAAGACTCCTGAAGAAATGTTCACTGGTAAGAAACCTGATGTATCTCATTTTAGAATTTTTGGAAGTCCTTTATATTTTCATGTGCTGAAAGAGAAAAGGAATAAATTGGGTGCATCTGGAAAGAAAGGAATCTTTGTGGGCTATAGCGAAAATACTAAGGGCTATAGAATCTATGTGGTTGGTCAAAGGGATGTCGAGATTAGCCATGATGTCACCTTTGATGAAGATATGGCTCTTAGCAATGTTGACAATCTTCCTATACTAAGGAAATCTGGAGAAGTTGATACCAAGAAACCAAGGGAAAAGGAAGATGAGACAATGCTCGATGTAGAAGAACTGATGGATCCTATTGATCCCCCTCCACAAGAACCTTCCTCTTCTAGGAAGAGGCCTTCATGGCTCAGGGGGGCACTTGATGATGCCAAAGGACACATTGCACCTAGAGGGACTTTCCATGAAAGTAAGAAGTCGACCACGTATCAAGGATACTTGACCATCATGAGCACGATCATTCAAAATAAGCCTTCATCGTTCGCAAAGCTGTCAAGCATAAAGTATGGAAGGATGCTATCACTGAGGAATATGAGTCCATCATGAAGAACGATGTCTGGGATGTGGTCCCAGACCCTAAGACAAAGCATATGCCACTTCAAAATGGCTTTACAAGATAAAGCATGGCGCTGATGGAAGTGTTGAAAAGTATAAGGCTCGTTTTGTCACTCGTGGCTTCTCTCAGAAGGAAGGTATAGACTATGACGAGATATTTGCACTTGTTGCCTGATATACCACCATCCGCTCGATCATAGCCCTTGTTGTTTCACAAGGATGGAACCTACATCAAATGGATGTCAAGACCGTGTTCTTACATGGCTCAATCAAAGAGGAAGTCTATGTGGAACAACCCGAAGGATTTGAGATTCATGATCGGGAATCTCATGTGTCTAGGTTGAAGAAAGCCCTCTATCGGCTGAAGCACGCACCCCGAGCGTCGTATGAGAGGATCGATAGCTACTTGATGAAGCTGGGATTCACTAGGAGTGAAGCTGACCCTAACCTTTACTTTAAGGTTGAAGATGACAAGCCTCTCATACTGGTGTTGTGCGTTGACGACCTCTTTCTGACATGTGCAGACCCTCTCATTCACAAATGTAAGAGGGAATTGGCTTCTGAGTTTGAGATGAAGGACCTAGGACTAATGAACTATTTCTTAGGACTAGAAGTCTGGCAGAAGCCAGGGGAGATTTTCCTTTCTCAAGGTAAATATGTGGTGAAGATATTGGAGAGATTCGATATGGTGGACTACGAGCCCATGACTACCCCGATGGAGCTTGACTTCAAGAAGCTAAGCAGTAGTGCTGCCAGACTTGTTCTACAAAATGCTACCGAGTATCGTCAACTCATCCGAGCATTGCTGTTATTGGCGAACTCTTGTCCAGATATATGTTTTGCAATCAACACATTGAGCCAACATATGTTTGAACCTCACCACACACATTGCATTAGTCCCAAGAATCTGTTAAGATACTTTCATGGCACAATCACTCATGGGTTGAGATACACTGTCGGAGATGTGAGATTACATGGATATACCGATGCTGAATGGGCAGGCACTGTGGTGGACTAAAAGAACACTTCTGAGTGTTGTTTCTTTTGGGATTTGCCTCGATATCCTGGATGAGCAGGAAGTAGAAGTTGGTAGCTTTGAGCACCACTGAGGCAAAGTACATTGCTGCGAGTATGGCCTCTTGTGAGGCGGTCTGGTTGCGGAAGCTCTTCAGTGAGCTATTCATATTTACATTAGATACTACCGTGATCCTGTGTGACAAACAGAGCAGGATTCGTTATCGATATCAAGTACCACTATATCCAGGATATGGTGCAGAGGGGAGCAATAAGACTCCAACATATCGGTACAGATGAGCAGGTCACCAACATTCTGACAAAGCCCCTGGGAAAGGTCAAATTCTTGACTTTTCGAGAGCGATTTGGTGTCATTGAAAGACCCTCTTATGAAGGTAGTGTATGATACATACATTGAGCTCTAGGAGCTCAGAGGGGCTTGGGCTACTTCTTGGAGCAACATGCGACCACAGGGCAACTCACCCTCCCCTAGTGGTGCACTATGTACGGGTGAAAGGTTCAACCTTCCCCTGTGATACCCCATGGCGACTTAGGAACAAAATCATTAGTTTTCTTGTCGAGGCATCCTACCCATGCAGTCTGGGACTCATGTGAAGTACCTCTCATCTGATCAATGAGCAACAGAATGGGGTTAGGGACCATAGTAGTACTATCGATGGACGCATCATTGTATCTACCGTACTCCCTATGCTAGGATGACCTCCATTGATCTGGGATCAATGACACTGATATGGGATCAGCGAGAGTAGTAAGACACTCTCTGGGACTGACTTCGAGTCAGTAAAGGATGGTATGATACATCTTCGATCATTTCTTCTTCTTCATAGTTCAGCAAAGCAGAGCAAGGCAGTGTAGGGCAGTGCATTTGATGGTACAGATAGTACCAACAGTCAAACAGATTAGCAGATGGAGTTCTCCCTAGTTGAGAGGGAGTTTTAAAATTGGAAACTATGGCCAAACTCCATGTCGGTCATCTTATTTATGGCAACTGATATTTTTCCTTGATTCCTCTCATCGAGAGGCGAAGGATTGATCTAACGATCATCCGATTTCGACATGTATTTATGGAGATATGAATTTATTTGTATATACTTGACAATTTGTCAAGGTCAACCAGCAAGATAAAGTGTGTGGCACACCCTCAGCTTTACCTTAACGTTGCATATAAAGCAAGGAGAAATTGTGCCTCATTTCATCATCATCTCAACACTCATCTTCTCTCTCCTCATCTCATTGTACCGGCAAAGGAGCAGAGTCTCTCACACATGCAAGAAGAAGGACGCATTTTCTGTTTAAGGCAGCGTTGATTGATTTTAGGGCAGTGTTGACTTTTTGGGCTACGTTGATCAAGTGCTGGGCTACTAAATCAAGCGTTGACCAAGGGCTGACCTACGCATGTTGTTTGGGTGTTGCGTTGACCAATGTTGACCAAAGTGTTGACCAACGCTGACTGGTTAGGACTGACCGCAAACTGCTAATCTTTGGTTATTGTTTTGGCCGTTGACCAAGGGATGTTTTGGGCTGCCGAAGTTTGTTGTTGAAGACCGAGTTCTTCAAGGTTGACTAGAGGCCAATCCGGGTTGTTTGACTAGATTTGACTTTGCTGATTTAGGGTTTGCCGCTACTGTCATAAAATTACAGATTTCTGAATTTGTACTATTTCTCTCTGCTGAACTATTGAAGATTAAAGAAGAATTGATCAAAGGGTTCCCCTTATTGGGGTTTGTCCCTGGCTAGCCGCCACATCTTGTGTCTCTTGTCTTGGCTTGTTTTCTATCGATCTATTAATGTTCTATCATCGTTTTACTTTATGTTTATGTGAGTGCTAAACAGTGGCTAATAAGAAGAAATCGAGGTAAACTGCACTAAGCATAGAATATACCATAAATTAACAAGATAAAACCACCTTCACATGCCCTTGGGGAATCTTTGCATACCGAGATCTCCCATTTGGTCTTTGTAATGCACCCGCTACCTTTCAACAGGCAATATTGGGGAATTTTTCTGATTTAGTCAATGATAGTGTTGAAATCTACATGGATGACTTCACCCCTTATGGCGATTGTTTTGAAGAAGGGCTAGAAAACTTAGACAAAGTACATAAAAGATGTAAGCAAACACATGTTTCTCTTAGTACAATAAAATGCCATATGATGATGAAAGAAGGAATAGTGTTGGGACATCTGCTTTCAATTGCATGAAATTAGGTTGATCCTACCAAGGTAGAGGTAATATTAAATTTTCCTACACTTAAGACACTGACACAAGTACCTAGTTTCATTGGTTATGTTGGCTATTATAGACATTTTATAGAAAAAAATTCTAAAATAGCATTTCCACTTTTTCAATTGTTACCTATGGATGCAGAGTTTGTGTGGATAGATGAATGTGAAACAGCCTTTGTGAAAATCAAAGAACTAGTTTGCAAAGCTCCGATATTACATGGTCCTGACTGGAAGCTCCTGTTTCATATCTCTACAGATGTTTCTCACATAGCAGTAGGGGCAGTCTTGGGACAACAAGAGGACAAGAAATCGTACATGATTTATTACGTCAGCAAGAATCTAACTCCTACTGAACTGAACTATACAGTAATTGAAAAAGAGATTTTGGCTACTATTTATGCTATTAATAAGTTTCGGCATTACATTACAGGGTATCCCACTTTCGTGCACATTGATCATACAACCATCAGGTATCTGATGAATAAACTGATAACTCCTAGTCGCATTACGAGATGGTTATTATTAATTCAAGAATTTGATATCACCATTGTAGATAAGCTAGGAAAAGATAATGTAGCTGCAAATTTCCTGTCTAGGCTGGATACTACTGATGAAGGTGCACTTGTAGAGGATAGATTTCTAGATGAACATCTTTTTGCAATTTCTACTCACACTCTATGGTATGCAGATATTGGTAACTATATTGCTACAGGAAAAGTACCTCAACACTTACCATACAGAGAGCAACGAAGGATTATCCATCATTGTGCCCGTTATTCGTGGATAGAGGGATACCTCTTTTATACAGGACCTAATCAACAAATCTGGCGCTACATAGGTGAAGACGACATCTATGATGTCCTGAAAGTTGTTCATGATGGCCCATGTGGAGGGAATTTTGCAGATAGAGGAAAGGTCATAAGGTGTTAGAGATGGGGTACTATTGGCCCTCTATTTTTGGTGATGCAAGGAAATATGTCTAAGGGTGCAATAGCTGCCAATATATGGGATAGCCTGGTCGGTAGGATGGGATGTCGTTACAACCTCAACTAATTCTTGAGCCCCTTGAGAAATGGGCTATCGATTTCGTTGGCCCATTCAATCCATCCTCATATTAGAAAGTCCACATTTTGGTATGCACGGATTATGTGACAAAGTGGATAGAGGCCAAGGTTGTTGTGAAAGCAACAAAACAAGATGTCTCAGACTTCTTATTCGAAGAAATTTTCACTCGATACGAAGCTCCTAGAGAGATAGTTTCAAATGGAGGGGCACAATTCACATCACATCTAATAGCAGGACTTACGAAGAAGTATGGAATCAAGCACAGGGTGACATCTCCATATCATCCTCAAGTGAATGGCCAAGTCAAGATTACAAATAAAGTTTTGGAGAATATCCTCATGAAGACTGTAGCAAACCATTGTTGAAACTGGGCCGAAAAGCTTCCTAAGGCACTTTGGGCGTGTTGTCACACAAAGTGTCTAGGCACTGCGACAACGCTCCGAGTAAGGGTTGTCACTCTTGATAATGGATGAGAAAGCCTGTGGAATATGGTCTATAGGAGATTTTAATGATGAATAGCTTGACGAATGTAAATATATCTTGATTAACTCAGATGAATAGATTAAATGCCAATGTAACCAAGACACAACCACAAGATATAAATAATTATAGACCAGTGCCTTTAATTTGAATTAACCATAGATTAAATAAAACAAGTTACCCAGAGAAGACTTATAGATGTGGCAAAGCGACGATTATGAACAATTAATATAAAATGTCGAAAACTTTAACATGAAAGAGATTCAAGATTTAAAATGATTTTCGTTTAATGGCCTAGATCGAGAATTAATTATCTTCCTCTTATTGCCAATATAAATTCTGAAACATTAATCGCACTTGACCATAGAGAAATATGCATTTAATCACCAAATAATACCAAGGAACTTCAGATAAACAATTTTATTATTCCTTAGGCAATAACTTCAATGTGAAAAGTGAATAAGTAAAATAAATCAAGGGGTTAATGAATCGAATTTTTGATGGGCCGAGGGCGACGTTAAAAAATTTTGATGTTAGAGCGCAATTCCTTTAATTTATTTCTTTAGTCAATTTTTTTTAAGAATTTTTAAATGTTTTAATGTTTTCTAAGATTTTTTTTGTATTTTTAAAATGTTTTGATTTTTAAAATTTTTAGAATTTTAAATAAAAAAAAGGAAAAAATCAAATGTCAAAAGAATTTTTTTATTTTTTATTTTTTAGATTTTTTAATGAAAAATAAAAATAAAAAACTAAATCGATTTTTTTTGTTTTATTTGTTGAAGTCCTAAGTTAAAATTTAATGAAACTAAAAAATATATACACCCTAACCATTTACTAACCCAAAACTAAACCAACGCATATCTCACAATGAAAATAAAAATAACATAACCCTAACTCGTATACATAAAATAAGAAAGTCGAATGTTTTTGGTGTATTGTTTCTGCAGGTCTGGCGAAATGGAACAAGGAGTTGGGAGATGCAGGGTTATGGAAGGAATGGTCGCACGGAAAGAGCAGAAAACGCAGGTGTGGAGGATAGTTGCAGCTAGCAACGATGAGGATAGGCAGAGAGGAATAGAACAGGTAGGTGAATGCTGCGGCAAGAGGGCAGTGAATGTAAGAAGTGAAGAGCAACGCAGGGGAGAATAGAGAACTGGAAAGTCGAAGGATGGAGCAGAACGTGATTGCGGCTTTGATAGAAGAGGATTGTGGGTGGAGGAATAAGGTAGCGGACAATGTGCAACAAAAATCGATCGATCTGAGGCAACACGAAAGGAGATCAGATGGGCAGCGTGATGGAGCATAAAAGAAAAGGAATTTCAAAGGGTTTGAGGGATGCTACAAGCAGGCTGCGGATTAGGAGAGGCAGGTAAAACCAACTGTGTGAGGGTTTGAAGGAGGATGGACAAGCAACTTCGAGGAAAGGGTGCAAGTTTCTTGTTGTATGCGTTTGCAGGTTTGGAGCAGCGGGAAATACTGACAACAGCGAGGGTTTGGAGCTGCGAGAATGGACAGAGGTTTGAGAGGAATCCACAACAGAAGGATTTTTTAAATCGAAATCCGACAGTGAAATCCACAAACCAAGCAGCAAACCCAAAAAACTAGCCAGCAAATTGGTGGCCCAGAAACCCCTTAAATTTTCTAAAAATTTTAATTAGATTGTCAAATCCAATTGCTTCAGATTTATCCATGAAAACCCTTAAAAAAAATTCTCCTAATAAAGAAAAAAATAATAATAAAAAAAATTAGAACAAAGGAATGAAACAATAAAAATAAGAAAATAAATAAATTGAAACTCTGGACTACAAAATCTGGATAGAATCCCTGCAAAAATGATGTTGATGAACTAGAGATCTAGATCTTACCCTCCAGGGCCTAGATCTAGACTATACACAGTTTTCTCCTTCAGATATGTCGCTGCAAGACAACAAAAAACACCCAAACGATATATACAATGACCCAAAAAAACTAAAACCCCGAAAACCCAAGTCAAAAAACTGAAAATAATTACAAATCTATGAAAATGGATGGCAGATCTATCAGATCTAGGGAGTGTGAGTCCAACTCTGCTCCTAGATGTGATAATCTGAATCTCTCAACAGCGAGATCTATCGATTTAGCATAGAAAAAATTAAATTTTTTCAATTTTAGAGGAGGTACTGAACTCAAAACCCTTCATGCATCACCGATAAAAAATACCTTATGATAAGCCTGGGATCAAATTAAGTTGGGCTCTTCAAAAAACACAGATCGGGAGTTGGTTGGTTCAACCGAAAACTTCCCCAAACGCCCGATGATCTAAAAATCAAGACTTTACTGCAAAACTCAATTCAGCCATCAACATAGAGCGAGAAAACGATAATAAAATTCAAATAAATAGAGATACCCGCTATTATATTCAAAACTTAAATTATCATTCAAACACAAGCAACTGAGCAAGATAATTGTACTCAAATCACTCTTCTGAAAGCTATCATCAATGGCTAAAAAAAAATTATGCAAGAAAATAACACATCTTACAGTATTTCCACGAAGAGTAACACCAGCGAAAATTCACCCCAAAGTCTTCGTTTATTATCCGAAAAAGTTTACATGAGCTTTTCGCTTAGTACACCATCCAAAGATCGGATGAACTGACTCACAAATGACCTCCTATTTAAAGATAAATCCTCCAACGGCTAGTTCGAGTGATCCTCGTCAAATCAATCTCGAC